>OX457043.1:24925430-24952930 GCA_949752735.1 Lumbricus terrestris | reverse complement strand
CCACGTTATCTTCTGATCCATGCATATATAAAAATATTTACTATATCTATAGTTCATTAATCAATTCTAGAAACGTTTTACATTCAGTTTTTAATTAATTTTTATTCTAAACTAAAATCTCTCACGTTTAGGCTATTCATAACTATGGACCATGCAATATATATATATATATATCATCATCATCGAAATCCTTGGGCTAAACGCCCGTAGGTGTCCGGCGCCACTCTCTGTTTGAGTCTGTCTCGCATCATGTTGCCCATCTTCAACCTGTCCGGTCTGCAGGTCCATACCATTAACATCTTGAACCAGCTAGACCACCTTGTCTGATGAAGAGAATATTGGGAGAGAGGCACGAAGGACAACCTGGGTCAATGCCTGTATGTGTCCCACGCACTTATATATATATACATGTATATATATATATATATATTATGTCACCATTGGGTTTCTTCTGTTCCGACTTCTTCACATTGTCTGTCTTTTTCAATCTTTTATTTCATTCGCTTTGTCGTCGCTCCATGATCCGCATTCCACCTAAATCCTTCTCTCCTTTGCCTTCTTCTTCCTCCGTCTAATCCACCGTCCTCTCCCCCGTCGGTGACTTTGCTCTCTTCAGCTTATTATTAATCAGAGTGATGAACATATTTTACCTTTCGTTTGCACCATTTAAGTGTATTGACTGTGCAGGCCGAATGATAATTCTGTGAAAATCCCACTCTATAATATACACCGTCGCCGAAGTCATCGACTCGTCTCTGCCAAGTAATTAATCCGAAAAAACAAACCAAGCTATTTAAATCTTTTTTCCAAATTGCAATAATACTCTGTTTCACGGGGACAAAATAGAACAGTGCTATCTGCGCTGTCTATAGCCTATATGAGATATTATTAATAGCAAAATATTTAACCATACTCCAAGTAACGCTGGGATGACTATAGGCCTATATATAGAAAGTCACCAGTGAGGCTCCCAGAGGACAACGAACTGACTGAAACCACGCAAAGTCTAATGGTTCATCGAACCTCTTGGCATCCAGTATCGCAGGTTAAGTCAGAAAGGAAATTATGGTCCGATCAGGCCCGCTTGCTAAATTGAGGAAGTAAGTAAGTAAGTATTGTCTTTACTTCTGAGTTACAAACGACATTATAATGAATTATTTACAGGTTTAGATTTAGATAATTAGATGAGTCGTTGTTGGTTCTGTGTATTCTGGTTTTAGTAATAATATTTGTAAAAGTTCTGTTTGACTAATATTTTGTTGATTAATATTTCTATTAATGATTTTAAACTGATCTGCTTTTGTTTAGATGATCTACAAAAGGAAATAACGATACCTTCGTTGCAGTGCCTAAAGTATGGAAAAAGTGCCTGGACGCCCCTTACTTCTCCAAAAGAATTGCCTGGAAGCCTCTTACCTTTCCAGTCATTGCTGGCCAATAAGTGGCTGGACGGCGTTCAGATTTTAAAACAAGTGCATGGACGCCGTCCATGACCGTTCAGTCACACTTTAAGCCCTGCTTCATTGTCTTTGCTGTGAATCTCAGAAACATTTCTCTCCATAATTTATTGCGCCTATTTTTACATTGTAAATGGAACAATAATTAAGTGAATGAAAATAACTGACGAATGAATAGACACACACAGGAAACGAATTAATTAATTAATTAATTAATTAATCAATGAACGAATGAATATTTAATGAATTAATAGGACTAACTGAATGAATGAATGAATTGGTTAATTAATTAGTCAGTTTCCTGTGGTGGAACCTAGTACATCGTGCTATAAGTTCACAGGTATAGCCAGCAGGTATAACGGCTTAAGAAGGTCTCTGTATTTTTCTCTGCTTGCTCGTCTGTGTGCTTGCCAGTGTATGCTTACATACTTGTCTCAGTCTCTGCACTGACGCAAATGTATTTTTAAAATCGAGAGCTTAGTAATTGCAGAATGAAAGCAGCGACGGTTAACGTCTAATTAATTACTTATTGTATCTGTCCTCTGGCTATTCTTTTATATATACCGTTGCTTGTGTACCACTGTGTAGCTCACTATGTATTTGTCGCTCTAAGCATCGTGATATATATATATATATATATATATATATATATATATATATATATATATATATTCGTTTAATATAAATCAGATTGACAAGCCGCAACACGGTTACAGGATAAAGTAAAATATTATAGTACTATATATATGCGACATCTACAGCTATTTGTCTCAGTAGGATATACACTTTGTTTATTGGTCCCTTGCAAACTATGTATTTACAACAGTACTCATTCGATCCTGTGCTAAATCAGTGGCCATTGTATCAACCTATAGCAAAAAATAGCATAGGTCTATGGGATGCATTTTTGTATCATGTGACATGTCGGAAATGTGTCAGTGCATTATATGAGCAGGCAATCCCCTTTTAGCTTTACTCTTATAACTAATTGTTTATTATTTTTATGAGCTGATAAACAAACTGCCAGCCAGGCATTAGAACTCATCAAAACACTTAGTATGTACCTGAAGACATCTGTACAAATCACACACACACAATACAAAACAATTCAAAATACTGGTAGGACCTAAAACTGTATTCGTTGTTGCATGCATCCTTCGAGCAATTGCGAGTGAAGAACTTGCTCTAGGTTCCTACGCAGCGGCTTGAGGTGGATTCGAACCTGCAAGTCTCCGGCTGCAAGGCAATGAACAATTGAACATACCAGATACACCACCGCGCCCCACAATTTCTTTCTGTTACACCTATATAACATAATGATCTTTGGTGGAATGTACTGTCATTTTCAAAGTGCCACTTGCAGGGATGCCGAGAGGGGGAATGGATCTTTATGCAACAGTATATAGCTGCATGTATGATTCTGTCCAGTGTCCGTTGCCTCAATTGACCCCTCTCTCTCTCTCTGTCATACCCTGCACAGTGGGACGCGATATGAACAGTTCACCTTACTATAAAGGCGCGTTGAAAATGTCTGAATACAAAACAATACAATACAATGCAAAACAATACAATACAAAACAATACAATACAGTACAAAACAATACAATACAATGCAATATAATACAATACAATGCAATGCAATACAATGCAACGCAATACAATACAATGCAATGCAATACAATACAATGCAATGCAATATAATACAATACAATGCAATGCAATACAATGCAACGCAATACAATACAATACAATACAATACAATGCAATATAATACGATACTATGCAATGCAATGCAATACTATGCAGTGGAACAGAACGCGACGACAACATTTCAAACTCCTACCTCGGCGAAATTGAAAGGAGTCAATGTCCAAGTTTGTATGGGGAAGAAATCAATATTGTAAGCAAAAGTGAACAACTCTACTCATCTATGAAACACAAGTGAATCGAGCGCACGACAAAACGATGCCTATATAATAAAAATTATGTGTCCAGGAGAGACTGCCAGTCAATGACTCGAGTAACAAGTTGCCAGATCACAAATGAACAGGACTACTACGCTTTGCAGGTCAGAGCACGACAACAGAACAAGGGAACGCATGGCAAATCTACAATTTTTCTTCTAAAGCCTTTGGCATTTCAAACGCACCCGCGGAAAAGTCGCCGAATGACAAAATATTAATAAGATTGTGCATGCTTAAAGCTTAGCTTAAGCAGAAAATCATGGCTGACAAGTTATACGCACCGACGGTGTTTGACAGCCTATAGGTTCTCTTCACTGGTCTCGGGATTTTTCATCTGCTCGTCATGGATTTTCTTAGTCTGCAGTGCTGCACAAATATTATGTGCAGCACTAAATGGATTCATGCAATCGTAGAAGCACTTCTGTGCGGTTAAAAATAGTAAAAGGTCATTGCTATCCAATTCGGAGTGATTTACCATGGTGGTTGAGAAGGGAAAAAAGGTTTTGCGGTTCTAAAAATTCTTTAATGGAAACCCTGCTGCACAGTTATCCAAATGGCCAAAAGTCTCTCAAAGCAAAAAATTCTTTAACACCTGATCTGCCCGGTGCAATTAATTGTATCGAGTTGCATTACTTATACATAGGCCTATAATACCGCACCAAAACGCCTTTCAATAGCATATATACTGCATGCGGAAGTTGGTGTTTTATGTGCATGCGTAGGTGCGTGCGTGGCTAACCTAGTTAGGCATGACTAACGCCGTTATTAATTCCGCCATAAAATAATTAATTCCGCTGCACCGTTCCATAATCTATCCGTATAATAATATTCTTCCGTTATTTCACCTGGGCTTCTAATTAAGCCTCTCGTTTAAATTGCCAGCATGACCTCACCGCAGAAACGCGCTGCTGGATACGCACAGTTGTTTGACCATCTTCACGTGTGTACAGTATTATACAGAGTCGACTTTTCCTGCCTATGAATAAACTGACACTAAACTGGGAATCAGTTGTTTCATGCATCGATACACACACACAAATCTGCCTTCATCGCACCTGCTGATCGGGCTATAAATACTTCATCTGCGTATCATCGGATGTCAGTTTATCCAGCAAACAAAACATCTGCACGGGGGAGAGATTGCGTAAGGAACTCGCTAGAACTGATACTCGACAATTATTCTCTGTATATGGTTTACGTTGGAACAACCCCTGGAATTTCTTATCGATTCTGTATATAAGTGGCGTAGCCAGGAATTTTTCATGTTTTTTTGCCTGGCCGGATACCCTTTTGGAAACCAACCCAACAGTATTACAGTAGATAAAAAGAAAAGAAAATAACAAAGGAAATAAAGTAAGGAAAACAATTGTTACTACAAGCAATTGTTTTGTTTATCTCATTTAGGCCTAAGTGGATAAAAAAACTTTACAATTTTTTCCTAGGCCAATGGGGAGGGGGGTTTAACCCCCGGAACCCCTCCTTGGCTACGTCACTGCTGTATATCAATATAAGAAATGCATCTTAGTTTACCTTGGTTTGGACAAACACAGCAACACTGCACAATAATTGTATGTATTGTGCATGCTTAGGCCTGTATAGTAGATTTATGTATAGGCTATGTGCAATTGTGTAGACATAGACATAGACATAGACATAGACATATTTTTATTGATCCCATCAATTCAATTGTACATGTATGTTTAACAAAGTATAGACATAATTCGCAATAAGAAAATACTCAAAGTGAATAGGTATTATAAGAGTGAGGGAGCAAATAGGCACACCAAAAGGGACAAGTCCCGCTAAGCAGGGGCCTAATTAACAAAGTGAAGTGAGAAAGTGAAAGCTGAAGGGAGTATTGGAATACAGAGATATTACTTAACTAGGGAAAGAAAAAATTATTATAAAAAACAAAACTAATGTAGTTAACACTACATGAAAAACTGTATGGTTTAATATTCCGCGTTCTTTCAATTTCTTTATGTTGGAGTTGGACCTATAGTACAGAATGATCTTTTGTGGAATGTAATGTCGATGAACGTGTGTCACTTGCTTGCATTATTGAGCTTTGTTGAAAATATTTGCACGACACTGAACTTGCAAGGTCAACAAAACAAACTGGATATGTATTTGCTAGAAATAGCTAAACCCATCCAGGGATCATGGGGTCCGTAATGAAAAACTAGGTGACTCTTTTAAAAAGGCTATCCAGTATCCATCCTTTGCTCTCCCCTCTTTTGGTCATTTAATATGACTGTAATACGTCAGTGTTATTTGCCTCATCGAAGCCCACCAAAGGCACCAACTATAGAAGTGTCAATATACGCAGCGCCTTTTTTGTCGACAATAATTTTATACAAATGAACGCAATTTCGTGTGGTGACACGCATATAACTAAAATGTGAAGTGGTTGGTTCTAGGGTGATCGTTTTTAGTAGGTTTGTGTGGACCGAACGTTCAATACCACTTTCTAAAATAATCACATTAAATTTTAACCGTAACTGTACAAATGCACTTTTGTTTTTACAGAAAGGTGCAACCTCTTAAAAGTGCAAGTAGCTATAAGCTTAGATCCATCTGCAATGGTCTACTTTAACTTAACGATATTGAGCAAATTACATGTAGACTTAACTTTGTCACTTTTTGAGTTTCACTGTTTACTATCTTTTATTCATCCACGTCTTTAACTAAATACAAAATATATCGATTTGCTTATTTTGCTTTGGGCAGACAATTGTGGAGTAGAATATTATTATTTATTTATTTGTTTATTTATTTATTTATTGCCAAAGAAACAAAAGAACATGGGTAGGCCTACAAGTAGTGGATACATCCGTGCTTAAGGCAGTATATGGGTACAATAAAAGTTTGGTTTGGTAAAAATCCATTAATTCAGGAATTGCAAGACTTCAATTCCAATGATTAGATAAAATTATGATATATTGATTTCTCATCCCTTAAGAATTATTAAGTAATCTGTAGTGTAGACCATAAAGACTTATGCAACACCTCTATTGATACTGAACAGCCGTTATACTAAGTATTCTGATACACACATAGGCCTACCTACCAAACTATACATACATACATACATATATTCATGATACATGCATACAAGCATACATATATACACACGTACATACATACGTACATACATACATTCATTCATACAAGCATGCATGAATGCAAAAATTCATACACACAAACATACATACATACAGGCATACATATATACATGCATACATGCGTACAAATATGCATACATGAATGCATACATCCTTACATACATACATATGAATACATATGATATACAATACATGTTATATATATACAATACATATATACAATACATACATGCATACATACATACATACATATTACATACACACATAATACATACATACATGCATACATAAATACGTACATACCTACATACATACATAAATACCTACATGCACACATCAATACATATATACATGCATACATACATACATACATATATACAATTATACATACTTACCTGCATACATACATACATACATACATACATACATACATACATACATACATACATACATACATACATACATACATACATACATACATACATACATACATACTTACATACATACATACATACATACATACATACATACATACATACATACATACATACATACATACATACATACATACATACATACATACATACATACATACATACATACATACATACATACAAACATACATGCATGCATACATACATACATACATACATACATACATACATGCAAACATGCAAACATACATGCCTATATACATACATACATACATACATACATACATACATGCATACATACATACATACATACATACATACATACATACACACACCTACATGCACACATGCATATTTAAGTGCACACGTACATACATGCATATATACATACATACATATTCACATACATACAAACGTACATACATACATACATACATACATACATACATACATACATACATACATACATACATACATACATACATGCATGCATACATATATACATGCATACATACATGCATACATGCATGCATACATACATACATACATACATACATACATACATACATACATACGTACATACATACATACATGCATGCATACATATATACATGCATACATACATGCATACATGCATATATACATTAGGGTGGCCCTTAGCATACAGCCAAAAATTAAAAATCGTAAAATTTTGTCTGGCACCCTTTCAATCCATGCCAATTATAGAAATAACATTATGTTGAAAAGGATTTTGGAATTGCAAAACATTTAGGGGTGCCCCTCGAGCGCCGAAATTTATTCTTTAATACAAATTTGATCAATTGAATCATACAATTTCAACCAAACTATATTCAAAAAATACTCAACACACTGTCACTCAGAATTTTACAGAGATGACTAAAATACACTCTAGTGATCAACAATGCCAATGAAACAAGTGTTTACTGTTCAATTATAATTCAGTTATTGTTCACTATTCAGCTGGTCACAGAAGTAAATGATCAGTACAGGACAATAAAATGCAGGAATCACTGCTTTCTACTAATTTGACACGAGATTTCTTTTCGTACAGTCAGGGAACTGTCGTCGATGTTCACTGACAACCTGCAGGAGAAATTGAAATTGATCCTCATCTTTTGTTATAAGTCCTGGATGAGTGCCACACCTCGTTCAGCTCTATCATCGACGACAGCCAACCCTTTGAGTACTGCTTGTGCTTCTCGAAATGCTTCGTGCTCTTCCCATAGAGCAGGATCTTTGAAAAGCATCATCTTAGATAGTCCATGCAGACCAAGCACCTGGAACAGGTTCTTGGAGTTGGTTGTACAGAATTGTTCCAGACCGCTGGTGCCAAGAAATGCATCTGACTTCACACTGGGTCGTTTAGGCGGATGATCTGAGGCTACTTCTTCCATGGCAGAAATCATTAGCTTCTTGGAGTCATTGGATACCCTTGAATCAAAAAGAGCAAGCCCAATAAGCTCTTCAGACAAATACCAGAGATGAAGCCCTAGCTTCTTGCTAGTAGCAGAAGAAATTGTAGTATGTGAATATGTGAGAAGGTTTGCCATGAGAGTGAAGTCATTCAGAGGAGCCTCCACAGCAATTGGCGCAGTTATCCAGACTTTCCGGTAGACAACAACTGAAAAGATGGCAACATCACGAATACTGCGTTCTTCTGCAGCAGTCTTCTTGAACTGAGCACGAAAGAGCTACATCTTTATGGTATAGATGACTTTTGCCATCCATCGTGCCCGGTGCATAGCGCCAGGTATTCGAAACCGAATTCCACGAGAAGGAACATCTCCAAGAAAGACAACTGAGAGCTCGAGAAATTCCCAGTAATCTTCTCGTGTCTGTGCAGTTGCTAAATGTCTATGAGCAAACTCCAAGATATCAGAACGGTGTGGGCCAGTGGCCACCAATGATTCTACCAAAGGATCTGACGAGGCTACCTGAAATTTGTCGCTTTCAATGAATTTCCAGTGGTCTCGAAACCTCTTGAAAAGAAGAACATCAGGTCCAGTAGAAGTTCCAATGGAAGTTTTTTCGAATGCAGCCCTAACAGTTCCATAACATGCATGGTGTCGACATGCCAGGAAAAGAAGATCTCTATTCAATTCTTGCTCTATTAGGAAACATGCACCTGAGCGATGACCTGTGTTGCTGACTGTGGTGTCAAAGCACAAAGCAACAAGCTGATCTTGAACATTCCACTCTCTCAAACACTGGACGACTGCAGATGCTTGAGCTGAGCCTGTTCCTGAGGATAGTTTTGGAATGCCCAGTATCTGTTCAATTCCTACACCTGAGATCAGAACTGGAAGACGGTCAACATGTTCGCGTGATGTCAAATCTTCCAGAAATTTTCCGTCTCAATGAACGGTTAAAGGAACTAAGGCGGAAAATTCGGATTGAAGGCTGTTTGATTTGGTGGTTCTGTTGCTCGCCCTGGCTCGTTGAATGGAATTTCGATTGATATTCAAAGTCTTGACGTCACAGCCAAGGCTGGAGGCCACTTCGCTAAGAGATCTCTGTTCTGTCCAAAGCCGATGTCAGACCAGGAGACAGAATATTGATTCTGGCTCCTTTGGGCGCAGTTGCTACATTTTTACTAGTGTTAGTGCCGCAGGTTTTGTTTCCTTTACATCCAACATTAGGCCCACAACTTTCATCACTTGATTCTTCATCACTTGAACAGGAATCGGTATCCAGTACTAACTGGCTTGTACACGCTGCGAGATCTTCCTGTGCTTTTTTGCGCATCTGTTCCACTTCCTTCCGTTTCTGTGCACGCTGTCTTCGACGCATATCCACCATGTCAGCTGCACCAACTGAACCTGGACGTCCCTTCTGCCTTTGAGAGAGTAGAAAGTCTCTGTCTTCAGGAATGGAGATCATTGTGAGAGCGTCTGCATGGGCAATATCAAACAGGTCATCTACATGTAGTCTCTCAATAAATTTCTCCTCCTTAATCTTGTGAGCTGTAGCTGTTCGGTGTCTATGCTTTTGAAGTCCTTTCCATTCCACGAACACCGACTCCAACTTGTCAATACAATGCTTTTTACCTCTTACAGGTATACCAGCTCGGTTCCAAAATGGAGTGGCTTTTTCTATAGCCTGTTGACTGGAATAACGGACTGTCTGCTTGCCAACTTTGAGTAGATGCATGAAGTATCCAAAAGTTTGACGATACGATGGCAACTTTGCTCCAAGAATTTCAGGCTCGTATACTTGCAAGAGCCAAGTAGATAGACACTTGTTTTCCCTCGCGTTTGCATAATTAATTATGAATAATTATCTGTAATATTTCGTATTTACTATGTCTGACAATGTAGGCCCATGTTTCCAATAGTAGACTAAAATCAAATGTCTTTCCTTGTATTAAACAACTCTTCATAAAATATTGCCACCTTTTTTCAACCAGACAACAAAGTTTAACGTTAATCAAACATATACTTGAAATTGTACAGTGACTAAAATTTTAGAGCTCACGTAATTTTAATAAATAAGTAAGTACTATGTATTAGATGTTGAAGCATTGCAAACATTAGTAGGCCGACAGAATGTATTAAAGCACTGAAAATTTCAGTTTGCGATTCCAATTATAATTTGGAAGTTTACTCGTACATTATTGAAACTTGAGAGCTCGGGGGGCACCCCTAAATAATGCCCTATTGCAAAGATTTTTTGCACAAATTATTTTCTTCATAATTGAAATAGATTGGAGGGGTGCCAGTAGATTATTTTTAACTTTCATTTTTAAGGGCCACTCTAATATACATACATACATATTCACATACATACAAACGTACATACATACATACATACATACATACATACATACATACATACATACATACATACATACATACATACATGCATGCATACATATATACATGCATACATACATGCATACATGCATGCATACATACATACATACATACATACATACATACATACATGCATGCATACATATATACATGCATACATACATGCATACATGCATACATACATGCATACATGCATATATACATACATACATACAACGCATACATACATACAACACATTCATACATACAGCACATACATGCATACAGAAAAGCATGGATACTGCTCTGTTGAACCACATTGCCTGTCGGTTCGATTTGAAGACAGCGCCGCAGTCCCCTCGAAACTTGGTCCTTCCGTCTTCTATCTTCGTGAAACTCTATGCAACAAGGATCGCATACAATGTTCTTGCAGATCTAGTGCAACAACAAATGCGGAACATAAGCATCGTTACACTTCATGCGCTGTTGTTTTATCCGTGGTATGACTGCAGAAGTGCAGATCCAGTAGTCTGCTCTGTAGCGATGGAAAATGTTGGTGGAAAACGTTGGTGGAAAACGTTGGTGGAAAACGTTGGTGGAAAACGTTGGTGAAAAGGTCACTCGCGGCGTTACGGGAGACTATGATTTGTTGCTAATCAAATCTTAAAACAACAAAATCAATGGTCTTCCAAAACGCCTTGTCTTCGTCGTTCAAACGGTGCAAACACTAATCAAACAACTGAGATTAGTTTCTTCCATATAAAAAATGTCGGAATATTTCGGAAAGCAAGTTTTTAAGGATATGAAATTCAAATTAATCATGTCGAGTTATCTTAGAAATATGCTATCGTGTAATATAATTGCATATCCATGACCCGACGGGTCTAGGTTTAGTCCGAATACCATGAGTCCAAGACACTTGCTTCGGTTGCATATACGAAGAGGTTTCCCATGGAATCTCTTCTGTAGACTGGGTGAAATAAACTGCACACAATGACTGGCTCAAATATACCGTACACTATGCCTGACTCAAATAAACGGTACACAATGACTGGCTCAAATAAACCGTACACTATGCCTGACTCAAATAAACGGTACACAATAACTGGCTCAAACAGATTATAATTATAATAGACAAATGCAGATGCGAGAGCATGGGGTATACAGACAAACATTGATCAGTCATCCAGATTCAGAAATACATCAACTGTTGCAAATATAGAGTGACAAATAAATGATAACGATGATGATGATGGTGGTGATGATGATGATGATGATGATGATGATGATGATGATGATGATGATGATGATGATGATGATGATGATGATGATGATAATAATGATGATGATGAAGCAGAAGAAGAATAAGAAGAAGAGGAAAAAGAAAAAGAAGAAGAGGAAGAAGAAGAAATAGAAATTGGAAGTAGAAGAAGAGGAAGATGATAAAGAAGAAAAGAGGAGGAAGAGGAAGAAGAAGATGTAGAAGAGGAGAAAGATCCTGCTAATGATGATGGAGAAGAAGATGATGAACATGACCATGAACTATGATTATTATGATTCCGAAGCTGATAATGGCGATGGTAAAGAAGATAAAAATAAAAATAAGGTAACGACGACATGGAAGACGATGACAATAATTATGACGATAACAAAGATGGCGATAAGGACGATAACGAATGCGGCAACGATAACATGACGATTCATTCATTATCGTTTTTTTCTTCGCCCTTCGCAAACAGCATCGTGCTGACGCGACTGATGATTGCCTGGCATTAACGCCACTTATGTCTACATATATGTCACAATAAACTCCGCACTATTATCGCTCCATGTCATCTTTTACAGCCTACGCCTCTTTCAGACAAACTATACATTTAACAATATTGCATTTATTACGTACATTGTTATGACCATTTTAATGGCGGCATGACATTTTTAATTGTCTCTCGCATCTATTGTCTCTAATGTACATGAATTATGCATATACATGTTTGCCTGTCAATATTCAATATGCTACAGGAAGATATCATCTATTATAAACCTCTGAAATTAATGATTAATGTTTTCTTGTATATTATCGTAGAGAAGACTGAGCTTACCTGTCGCTCCGTCGGTTTCATAAAATGCAAGGTGTTAAAATAAAAAAATTAGACTACGACTTACAAACCATAATTATCATGTTGAACTGCATTAAATAATTGCAATTAGGAGTTTCAAGCGTTAATCATACACCCAGCCACTATTCGTCTTGACAATATTTGTTTTGAAGGTCGTCTTGCTGAAATTTCCGAAAAGTAGTTACAGATCTACTTAATTTAGTTTTATATTTATTTCAGCTCTATATATTATGCGGGTGTATATAATTAATCATTATTGTTGTATTGTTTTGTCTTTAGAAATGCATGCGCACGCAATGCTCTGCTATAATTATTATCATTGTCTGCTATTTCCGCCATAGATTGCAATCTACTTACATAGACTCAGGTATACGCAATCGTCTGCAATTGCAGGTAAGAGCAAATACTAGCATCTATACTATCTCTTCATCCTCTGCACAGTTATCTTATCTGCTCAGCTATTATACTGCTGCTGAAACTCACTTGCTTCCTTCGCACCATCATCACCATCATCGTCGTCGTCTCGTCGCTGCCATAGGTGATGCGATTGCATCGCCCACCATCGTTCGTCTTGTCATGACCACTATTGCAACTGCTTCATGATCAGCGCATTTTGTCTCTGTGTCTCGTAGCGCCTCATCTCTGTCGGTGGTGGTGGCGTCGGAAAGAGCAGGCGATTAGATAGTCGTGCACCACGCGGACCGCGCAGCAGCCGCGCCGACGTCTGAGACGACCGCCGTAGTCAGCACCGCCGGGCACCTGCCACCGCTGCCACCGCCGCCGCTGGAGGAGCGCTGCTGTCTTGTAGCCAAGCTACAGGTGGGTGGACGAAAGACGTGGCACCAATGATTGCGTGTTACCGTGGCGGCTGCTGCTGAAGCTGCGGATGCTTGGGGGAAGGGAGGCGGTTGCTATAGAGAGCGATGATGGGGGATTTCTATCTAGCATAATACTCGAGGCACACATGCACGACGATGACGACGATGATGACGACGACGAAGCTGGCGTACAGAGATCAGGTCTAAGCGGCGGCGGTGTCCGCTCTGTAGATGACGATGATGATGATGATGATAGGTCCTGCCTCCTTTCGTCTGCCTCCTTGGCTGCTTCCGTCTGCCTCCGTCTGCCTCCTTGACAGCCAACGATGCCTCTGCTGCTGCTGATGATGATGATGCTACTGATGATGATGAATATGATATAATGCAGATGATACAGTTGATGATGATGATGATGATGATGATGATGATGATGATGATGATGATGATGATGATGATGATGATGATGATACAGTTGTTGTTGTTGTTGTTGTTGTTGTTGATGATGATGATGATGATGATGATGATGATGATGATAATGATAGTGATGATAATGATAGCGATGATGATGATGATGATACAGAAGTCGTCGTATGCTGCCACCACTGCTTGCTCTCTGCTGCCAAGGCCGCCTCTTTGCTGCTACTGTTGCTGCTGCTGCTGCTGCTGCTGATGCTGCTGGTGATGATACTGCAGTCGTGTCGCCAGAGCTGTTGCTCCTGCTGCTGGTGTAGCCGTGTGCCAAAAGATGGATCGTTATTGTGAACAATGGCGACACGTTTATCCCAATGGGCAGCAGCAGCAGCAGCAGCAGCAGCAGCAGAATCTGCCGCAGCAACCATGGCACCATCAGCATCGTAGGCACCGGCAACAGCGGCGGCGGCGGCGAGGCAGGCGGCTGAGGCGGCGGTGGTGGGCTACAGTGTTGAGTTGGTAACAGGTGAACCAATGAGAATGTGACACCAAGTATGACGTCGAATTGATCAAGTCGATTCGCCTCTCAAAGACTCGTCCGTCTGTCCGTCCGTCCGTTACTCCGTCCGTCAGTTTGATCAATGCGTCTACCTGCAGTGCCCCCTTCGTCGTAGGCCATCTACCTGTATTGGCTCCACGTGTTGTTGCGATTGTCCTACCTGTTGTGCAGCACGGGTATTCATCTGAGGCTACCTATACCTGTACTCAAATTCTCTACACGCTCCCTCCGTCTCGCTAGAGAATCCAATAGCCATATAATATCATAATTTTATGCTATATTATGTTATATCGAATATGCATATAATGTGACGTTATATAGAAGGTCGCAATTGAAACTGAGCGCAGGACTATAGTACTTTACATTGTATCATCGTGCATTCAAATGGAAATTCATAATTTTTCTTGGACACGTACGAAGGAATAGCATTGTCATGTTTCTATTGTCGCAGGTTTAAGATTTGTCGATCGTTTGTCAGAAATGTTGTTTCCTATAATAAAAGTCTGTTTCACTTGCGCCTATAACGAATTCAGCTACAAAATAAGTACTGACTGTACACATCGTCGGGAAAATCAGAGAGAGAGAGAGAGAGACAGACAGACAGACAGACAGACAGAGAGAGACAGAGAGACAGAGAGAGACAGAGAGACAGGAGAGAGACAGAGACAGACATAGACAGACACAGATACAGACACAGAAACAAAGACAGGGACAGAGACAGAGAGAGGAAGGAAGATAAAGAGAAAGAGACAGAGGCAGAGACAGAAACAGGGACAGAGACAGACAGAGACAGAGAGAGGAAGGAAGCGAAAGAGAAGGAAACAGAGACAGAGACAGAGAGACAGAGACAAATATACAGAGACAGAGAGAGGGAGAGAGAGAAAGAAAGAAAGAAAAAGGAAAGAAAGAAAGAAAGAAAGAAAGAAAGAAAGAAAGAAAGAGAAAGCGAGAGAGATGAACACCGAAAATATGACAGGGCTGCAAAATTAAACTCGCCGTCACCTGGCGCCAAGGTTGCCTCTTGTAAGTTGTAACGAACTGTTTCCCTTTCCCATAGCTCTGCTCGTAGATATTCCATCAGGTGGTGGTAGACGAACACTCCAGGGAGACATCCATGCAGTCGATGGTCTGAAAAACCTGGAGGTCTCTGGTCTGATGGGACCATCATACCTCCAAGCTTTCGAGACTATTATATCCACGCTCTTTTCCTGCAGACCCAATCTATCAGCGTCGCGTCATTTCGCTATGGTCCTATATAGGCTACACGCACTTTATACAAGCGCTTGAAAACTGTTCTGCCGCCAGGGTGGGCCCTGGGAGCACATCTGCGTATAGTTGTATTTGAGAGACGCCAAACGAATGAATAACATGTAATTAATTTCAGTGTATTAGTTTAGATTGTATACGTTTGTTTCATGTAAAGTATCTACGCTTCTAATAACGCAGTGGACCCTGTAATAAATTTTCCGAAGCAGTGATATTATAGTTTATAGTGGACGTTTTTATTGAGTCCTCGACTTAATCATTTCGCACTATAATCATAGATGAAGAAGGCATCGGACTGGAAACAGCAAGTCTTCATTTTCCGAGTATATGTTCAATTTGGTTTCGTGTTTCCTCAATTCAAACTCAATAATAATTCTCGAAGATTGCATTTCTTCTTCGCGGGGAAAACAATAGACCTACGTCATTTCCTTTGTTTTTAGTCAACGGTTAATAGACTCTACATGTGACGGAGCGATATAGTGTAGCCTGTAATACACCCCGATGTTAAAAGCAAGATTTATTTGGCGCCCACATGCAGACACATAATAATATATGAGTCCGGTTCTAATGCTGCGGACAGAAATTATTAAATTCATAAGAATCAACAGGAAATAATATTGACATTCCGTAGAAAATACGCTTACCAATAAATTCCGCCACACGCGAGTTTACATTTTGCTCGCTCGCTGTCGTTTGTAATTATTATGGCTGCTAATAAACTAGACGACGATGTGAGACTTGCAGAGAAGTTCTAGATTTCTCTATCTTTCCTCAGCATTACATGTGCGCTGTTGGTGTTGCTGCTGTTTTTATTAACGATATTGCTGTGGTAAGGGAAGAATACACACATAGGATAGAAAAAATCATTAGTTAGTCTAATCACAAGCTCTGTAATACTGAGATCTAAAAAGCAGGCGCTAATGAAGGCGGTTAATATACAAGAAGGATTGGCAATATCTGACAATTTTTTAAAAGTTTTTGTTTTTCATTGAGATAAATAAATATTGGCTGAAAGATGATAGAGATTGAAAGTTTAGAACGAAAGAGAAAGGCTACACATAGATCATTATTATTGTTAATAATATTATTATTAATATTCGGCACACGTCTGTTTCTTCGTAACTGCATGTTCTATAGGCTACGAAATGAATCAAAAGGACAGATAGATCTGTCAGCATTTCCGCTCAAGCGCAGAAAACACCTGTCATGTCATTTGTATAGCGCCTCTACAGAGTTTCTCACTGCCTTCGGCCAACTCGCAATTTTCTCACACTATATGTACACCAGGCACATGCATAAGAGTTTGAAACTGTTCTGAAGAAGTAAGCCTGTTAACATTAAAGCAAATGATCTTACCTTCTCCGAAGTATTTCTTCACACAGTCTACTGGAATATCGCGCATGTCGTCTCAGAAGGCGAGGTACATTCAAACTCATTTGTTCCGACTAATTCACAAACAGTGATGGGAAGTATTTAAAATACTAGTATTTAAAATAGTATTTTAAATACAATCTAAGTATTTTGTACTTGTATTTTAAATACTTTTGTGATCAAGTATTTATACTTTTACTTAAAATACTTTTTTGATAGTATTTTGTACTTAAAAATATGATTATGTCAAAATACTTTTTCAAAATACTTTTAAATCTCACCAGCTGCAATTAGCTATGCAATATTGCATTCTCATGCTGCTTCATTACACAAACAAAGGAATCCTTGTACAGGAGGTTTAAGTCACACAATATAGTAAAACAGGCTGACATTGATTAGTCATTGTTACGGATGACTGGGCACCGCTGACCACAGAGTGAGGAATGTTAATTACAGGTGTATTTGATGTATGGTGTATGGGAAGAGTACACGGAGTCTATACATAATGCCTATGAGGCATCAATGACACGCATAATATTATAATAATTATGTTCGAAATCAGTTTGATGTTTGGCACCACAATGGATTTGTCTGTGCTGATAGAATGGGACATACATGTAGGCTAGATGTTAACAATCTAGATGTTTATGAATAGGACAAATGAGGAAGGCATTAGACGTGTCTATTGGCTGGTGGCAATTGGGGCTTCTCTGACCTTGGATCGGGGTGCAGAGTTTCATTACATTGATCTCCATTAATGGATCACAGACTGGATCACTTGACGAATTACAGCATACAGGAAGACACCTATAACACTAAGTTGACCTGTGCTGGTGCAGTCTATTGTATTAATATCACAAGGGATAGGCCATTCGGCCCATTCCCATACCACAGATTTCGAAGACTTACTTTAAAAAGTACCCTAAAGGGTTTTGCCGATGGGCAGAATTGTGATAGGACGTACGTCTCAACATAGCAGATTTTATAAGGTATGTACGTTGAACCTGTGTTCAGAAGTGGAACAACTTTTATCCATCTCATTGCGTCAGATTTCTGAACAAAATTTGATCTAACTTAATGTTTTTAAAGTTCAATTTGGATAAATTACATTGACCGTTCTTTCTGCATAGGTAGTGGGCTATTGATATTTTTATATGCCATTAAATTTAGTGTTTCTGTGGATCTTGATGTTAATGGATTCTGACTCGAACTTGGACCCCCATCTCTAGCATCTTAGACTCGGACTCAGACACCTTTAGACCCAGACTCAACTCGGACTCAGTTTAGATGGACTCGGGCATGACTCAGACTAAGCTCAGGTGTACTCGACTACATAACTGGAAAGCAGGGTATGAGCCAGAAGTGAGAAGTCACCATGCATACTGCTCGGTGCACGCCCTTCAAGTGTTTAAGATGACAGTGATGATGGCATGGGCTAATTAATTCCATGAGACACATTAGACATGGACACAAAGAATGCTGAACTGAATGCTGAAGAAAATGTTTGTGTTCAAAATTCTATGTATTTTTTGTCGCAATGTAATATGACTTCCTTAATTGTTATATAGTTTGGCAGTGAGTATTTTGTACTTAGTATTTTAAATACTTTTCGAAGTCAAGTATTTTATACTTGTATTTTAAATACTTTTGTAAAAAAGTATTTTTATTTGTATTTTAAATACTTTTGTGACCAAGTATTTTTACTTATACTCAAAATACTTTTTAAAAGTATTTTCCCCATCACTGTTCACAAATGTTAGTAAACAAAGAACTTAGAAATTGCTCAAAATGGCTTGAGAAGTGTGAGAATCGGCTGTCTGTACAGGGTGGGATATAAACCAAAAGTAATTCCTTCGACTTTTGCCAGTATCTAGGCAAAAACATAGGAGTTTTCCAATTGAGTCTCACAACTTAAAGGTAATTCATATCTACTAACAATAGCCAAATGTCATCGAAATATTTGAAACATAACAAAAGTTATATCACTTTTAGTGAACCCACCCACTGTTTTTTTGGCGATCCAAAAACGTAACTCATCAAAAAAGTACCGTAACAAAAACGATTTTATTAAGACACCTCTAAAATAATTGTCATCAAATGAACTTGATATTGCTAGACAATCATGTGCCAGCATAGCTGCACAGTGCACATAATTGTGACATCATTTGGCAAGATGACTCTGAAGTTGCAAATAAAGAATTTTTCAGATTCAAATTTTGGTATTAAAGCAGTAAAATTGGAATTTACGAGACATTAAAATGGCCAACGTTTCAATGACAGACAAAATGTGTATTCAGTAGGCCTACTTCATGAGCAGGGTCTTGGAACTTGAGGAGCTATAATCACCACTCACTCTGGTAAACAGTGAGAGAGGAGAAATTACGAGTTAAATAGGGAGTCAAGAAATATGCTGTTGATGAAAGGCGATCGTTCAACGTCAATACTATTGCTCTGGTTTCATTGAGAAGAACCAATAGCCCCTAATTTTCGGATTTTTACCCGATAGATTACCAGATGTCGGGAAAATAGGCTACCATAAGTATTAAGCGCATTAAGTTAAAAATGCTCATCTTGGTCTCAAAAGCACAACGGGATCTTGCCCCAAAATATCTAGCAAATGGAATTCGCATGCAGAAGGTGTGCACTGTGCAGCAGCACAGCCCGTTTTCGTATGGAAAATGTCACCCTACAAACTCCCCCCCACATACGCACACAACACTCATACACTTACACAATCACACACACTCACACACACAAACACACTTACACAATCACACGCTCACACACACATAAACACACATATATGTATGTATAATATAGACTAAATAATATATAGACCGTGCGCGTGTAGTAAGTCGTCGTCCGATAGGTTTATATATATATATACATGTATATATATAGGCTATGGTCCGTATAAGGTCCGTATTTCTCCTATCTCCCCTACATGTATCTCTCCATTAATTTCTTCATAAATATTTTATTGTGTGTGTGCGCGCGCGCGTGTGTGTGCTTGTCGGAAACAGTGGAATCATTCGTCTTCTGAGCGCTAGAGGAGCCACTGGAACTTAATCATCTTCTGCTTTCTCATTTTTTGACGCCTGTCATTCTTCTTCCATTGTCAACCATGCCTGTCTCTTCTTCTTCCACCTCCTCTTCCTCGTCCACCACCACCACCACCACCACCACCACCACCACCACCACCACCACCACCCCCACCACCACCACCACCACCACCACCACCACCACCACCACCACCATCACCACCACCACCACCACCACCACCACCATCACCACCACCACCACCACCACCACCATCACCACCACCACCACCCCCACCACCTCCTCGCCTTTTTCTTTCTCCTCCTCGTCATTTGCTTCTCCGATTCTTATCCTCATCATTCTGTCTTTCGCTTTCTTTTTTCCTTTCGCTTTCTTTTATCCTTGTTATTTTCGGCTCTTCCGTTTTTCAACTCATTCTTTTCTGATTCTTCGCTTTTGATTCCTCATTTTTTTATTCTTCATTTTTTATTCTTCAATTTCAATTCTTCACTTTGATTCTTCATTTTTAATTCCTCATCTTTGATTCTTCATTTTTGATTCTTCATTTTCAACTCTTCACATTTGATTCTTAATGTTTAATTTTTCATTTTTGGTTCTTCATTTTTGATTCTTCATTTTTAATTCTTCACCTTTGATTCTTCATTTGCAATTCTTCACTTTTTGATTCCTCACTTTTGATTCTTCATTTTTAATTCTTCATTTTTGATTCATCATTTTCGATTCTCTATTTCAGATGTTTGACTTTCCGTTCTTCATCTTCTTCATTCGTGACTTTCGATGCTTTATTTTCGATTCCTAATTTCCGATTCTTCATGTTTGATTCTTCGTTATCATCTTCCTGTTTATTATTGTTCATGCTCTCTACATACCAGCCACCTTCCGGAACATCTTCATCCATCTTCCTTTCGTTATTCACACTCTCATCATTCTCGTCGACCTCTCATATCATTCGCCCTTGTCTTCTATTTTTTTTGCATTCTCCTGTCGTCGTCCACATCTCATAGCTACTCATCCTTTTGCTTCCATTGCAATCGCCATTTTCATTCTCAGTTCCTGCTATGTGCTTTCTTAGCTTCGAAGTCACACACCTGTTCCATCATCTCCTCCTCATATCTTCTTCGTCTTCTTCTTCTTCCTCTGCTATAGTTCTAATCCCCAACCCCCACATGTATGTATGGCGCTTCCCTTCCGTCTGATTCTTCTACCGTTTGCTCTTTCCTCTTATCTGCCTCATCGTCCTCTTCCTCCTTCCCTCCTCGTCCTCCACGTCCTCGCCCTCCTTGTCCTCCTCCTTGCCCTCCTTCCTCTCCACCACCCCCTCTTCCTCCTCTTCCTCCTCCTTCTCATCCTCGTCCTTAACCACCTCCCTCCATCTACTCCCGTCTTACTTTCGCTCTCCTCGTATGACTCTTCCTCCGCCGCCGCCGCCACACCCTCTCCTTCCCCTGTCCATCCTCAATTATTATAACCCAAAGCCGTCATTAGACAGAGCACAGACGAACCGCTGAGACGACGACGACGGCGGCAACGACGACGGAGGCAGCAGCGGAACTGGCTTTGCGTTCCGTTGACGACGGCGACGACGACGATGAGGCACACCTGGTTTCATCGCCAACACGACTGGCATCAGCAGCAGCAGCAGCAGCAGCGGCAGCAGCAGCATCCAGGTAAATACGCGCAGCTCCCTCTGCACCATCATCCCCCAGCGAAGCAACCGAGAAGACGAGGGTGGTGGAGGAAGAGGAAGAGGAGGAGGAGGAGGAGACGGAAAGGGAGGTGGTGGTGGTGGAGGTGGTGGTGGAAGTGGTGGTGGTGGTGGAGGTGGTGGTGGAGGCAGTGGAGACGCGGTTGTTATTACGCTGTTCCTGTTTTCCGCTGTTAGGTGTAGAACTTATTTTCCGGTCTAAAGAATATGAAAATAGAAGCGATGAGAGATATGTACATTGTACACCGCGATCGGAAAAATACGGACCTTATTATAGCAGCCACATTGACACAGACACAGAGACACACACACGCACACGCGCCGACACACACAAACGCACACAAACACACACGCCCGCCCCCACACACACACAAACTCACAAACGCACACACGAGCGCGTGCACACACACGCACACACAAACACACACCAGCGTACAAGCTCGCAGACAGGCAGGTGCAAACAGACTTACACAAAGAGAGGGATGCGCATATTGACGGGGGAAAACACCTACCAAGGAGGGAGAGGGCGAGAGACAGAGAGAGGGAGAGGGAGAGGAAGAAGGAGAGAAAGAGGGAGACGGAGAGGGAGAGGGAGAGGGAGAGGGAGAGGGAGAGGGAGACGGAGAAGGAGAGGGAGACGGAGAGGGAGAGGGAGAGGGAGGGGCTGGCAGGCAGAGATGAGTGAGCAAAATATGTGATACCTGCGACTCGTGGAAAGATCAGACCGTTGTGTATACGATAATTATAGACAATACGCCTAATAAGAAACTCGCTGCGGGAAGGACTTTATGATTTTTGTTATTAATGAACGAGAAAATCTTAGGAAAATGAATCATTCGAGACGAGAGCCTAGGATTTAGGTTTGGATCTCACGAGGCCGACTCAACGATAGCCTCTTAGAAGCTCTGGTTTCTGTTCATTCAGTCTCGTCTTTAACATCATTCATCATATCTTGACCTTATGTTCTATCTTTTTCACATTTCTATTCATGGTCTGACCTTTAAGTTCGCTTAGGATTATGCCTATTGAACTTAACCCTTTCGCGACGACAGTGTCTCAAAAGCGACTGTGAAAGCAACTCCGCTGGTCGTTAAAGTGTTAAACATGGCTTCTTCAGAAGATTACGATTCTTACTACGATTTCACTTGATGTAACACAATAGATGATCTTTTAAAATAATGACAACTGCCCTATGTGTATAAAGATATATATATATATAGGCCTAAGTCAAAAGTATAGACATTGCAAGACTACAGCATATTGTGGAACCAAATTAAAAGCTGTATAGGCCTACAATCATCAAGAGGTTTCGGGAGTAGAAAATCAGCATATAAATAAGGCTTACCCAGAAGACTTCGATCCGTTTCATCATCATCATCATCATCATCATCATCATCATCATCATCATCATCATCATCATCATCATCATCATCATCATCATCATCATCAGTTCTTTGCGTGCAGTTCTACATCGGGCAATGCAGCTCCTCCATTCGTCCCTGTTCTCCACCAGTTGAATCACCTCGTCATGGACCAGTTTCAGAACAGCTATTTATAAAAGTATTATCAGCAGAATTGCTGTGAGTCGTCATGGCATCATCTATTATATTGCGGCGAAGCAAACGCAACCTATTACTATTATTATCATTTTTTTTACCAGAGGTATCTCAGATCCCTCAGAATTTCAAAAAATTATCCGGAGACGTAAAAAATTGCATTCTGGAAATGTCATCCCTCCTCTACTGAGGATCAATCGGATATAAGGCTAATTGTCACCTTTCTCTTTTTCCTCCTTTTAAAATTCTTTGCTACGTGTTATTTTTATTCTTTTCCCAATCTCCCAGTTGCACACATTGTCCAGATCGGATATCAACTGAGAGGATCTTCATAGCACTATCCTACCATCAACTGGGCCTAGTGATTCAATTTAGTTTCGTATTTAGTTTTCACCTCTCTCAGCTGTAGAACCTGACAGGTAAGGCAAATGCAAAATTCTAATCGTATCATAATCGTAATCTCCTAATTTCTAAAGCGCCACTGGAAAGCCAAGCGCGGGGCACCGGCTTATTCACGAGCGCTGCGCTGAGTTAGGAGGGTTGTCCGTGAGAGTAGTCCGTGGTGGTCCGGGTCGAGTTACCATAGGATCAGGATCAAATGCGTTGAGTCAAAAGGGTTGTCCGTAAGAGTAGTCCATGGTGGTCCGGGACGAGGTACCGTATGATCAGAGGTGTGGAACAGCTACTAAGGTGGCATATTTAAGGCAAGGCATATGCATGCACTTAAATTAAAGTCGTTTCCTTAAATTAAAGTCGGTTCATAACGTTTATTACGAGGTTTCATGACAATGACGATGACCTCACCCTCAAATATTAACAGGTGTACTGTTTGTCCACGGTAAAATTATAATATAATCATTGTAACATATTAATGATATTATGTACACTTTTGAACCGCATTCTAAGGTCCAAGTTCCTCACCTTATAAGGTAGCATACCAACCGTCTCAATATTGTGACTGTGCAGACTGTTGGTCCAATCAGCGAAGTCTTAACATCTAATGAAACGCAATGAGAGTAGGTCTATTATAAGTCAACTTACTCTGACCTTTATCAAACCTTCCGCTAAATGGCACAGCTTTTTTAATTGCTTTATTGATTTAACAATGCACGCGAGTTATGTCGTGATGATAGGAATGCCATTACATCCCAATGCACTCTGAGGTCTCGACTCAAAGGCATATAGCTTCAGCTTAGTCTTCTCAGCAGTAGGCCTATACACTCGAGTTATGGTAAAGGTTGCTTGTTACATGTTTAACGACACTGCCATATCAAAGATGATTAGTGTCGCCCTCCTCCTTTATCGAGGCATGGGACCGGCATTGGCATACATGTAGATCAACCAGTGGCGGACTTCATATGGTAAAGGTGATGGCAGCTACAAATTTATATAACGCCAATTCAAGAGAGACTCCCCAGAGGTTTTTCCTGCTTAACGACGCTGCATGCCAATTCAAAGATGATTAGTGTCGCCTTCCTCCTTTATTCGGGCTTGGGACTGGCACTGGCAGAGTGCGAACGGTTGTGGAGTTGACTCCGCGGAACAAAACTGTCCGTCGCACATAATATAGGCCTATCGACGTTGTGTTACCAATTCATTCGCTAGATGACAGTAGTTGTCATTGGAGGGCCGCAACAGTTGGCTAAACAATCATAAAACGGGATGGCGTCAACAATGCTTATATCTGGAGACAGATGGACACGCAAACAGGCAGACAGACAGACGGACAGACGGACAGACGGACAGACGAGCAGACAGACAGACAATCAGGCAGACAGAGACAAATAGACAGACGAAGAAACAGACAGTCAGACAACATACATACATACATACATACATACATACATACATACATTCATACATACATACATACATACATACATACATACATACATACATACATACATACATACATACATACATACATACATACATGCATGCATGCATGCATGCATGCATACATACATACATACATACATACATACATACATACATACATACATACATACATACATACATACATACATGCATGCATGCATGCATGCATGCATGCATGCATGCATGCATGCATGTATGTAGGCCTAAGAGTCGACGCGATTATGTGCAAACCGAATTTTTCAGCGATGCACCGGTTATAGGCTACAAAAATTCTGAAACGATTCCAAATGAACAGATTAATTGTTGTGTTATTATGGTGTTATCTGTGTTTTCTCTAATCACGAGACATGCAGTTCGTTTGATGCACTGATGCTGCTGCTGCTGCTGCTGCTGCTGCTGATGATGATGATGCTGATGATGCTGCTGCTGCTGCTGCTGATGATGATGATGATGATGAAGTCCTGGTTATGGACTTGCGGTTCACAGACGAAATCATATTAATTTTTATTTCGACTAAATAGTTAATTAGTCAGATTTCGCATTCTTCCTGATTTTTTACCATCGAAAAAGTTTGTTACCAGGCCTCCTCCTCCTCCTCCTCCTCGTCCTTCACCACCTCCCTCCTTCTACTCCAGCCGGATTAAGCCCTCGTGGGACCGCCGCCATGTTCTCAATGGCCCTCATCTTCCGAGACCAGAACTCCTCCCACCGTCCCACGTACATGTTAGGCATATGGATGCCTATATATATATTATATATTATTCACTGCATAATTCAAACTTAATTATATGTAGCTTAGGCCTAATGAAAAATCAAAATTATATTATTCTAAATGACCCTTTATAAACATCAATACAGTAGTTATTGTTCAGTTTCATCGAAAATGTTTGTTACGATCACTTATCAGTCGATTTTGAGATTAGCAATTATTGTTAAAATAAACACTTATTTACTCTTTTACTCTCACGATATTTTGCTCGTTACATTTTGTCATTATGACGTTCATTTTGTCCGTGAAATTTTGTCCCATGACATTTTGTCAGATCACCCTAAGTTATGTCTGATGGAGTGGAAGATGGTGGAATCCTATTATATACGCACCTCGCCCAATCTTCAGCTGATCCAAGCAGTTTCCCTGGTCCATCTACTTCCGTTCCACCTGTTTCTGTCTCCACGTCTGTTCCTGCTTCTCTTTCTGGCTATAATTTTTCCTCTTTTGATGGCACTCATCTTCTTCCTGCTTCTCTTTTTAGGTTCACTTTCCGCATTCGATGCGAAGTCGAACGAGAAGAATACAGATGAAAACAAGAAGCAGAATGGAGGAAGATGGAGAGAAGAAGAATGGAGAAAGATTGAGAGAAGAAAGATGGAGAAAGATGGAGAGAAGCAGAATGGAGAAGTGGAAGAAACAGTGAACTCGTGGAAATGGAAAATGTCAAGGAGTAGAGAAACGGAAAAGAATGATAAAAGAGAAAGATAAATAGAGAGAGAGAGAGAGAGAGAGAGAGAGAGAGAGAGAGAGAGAGAGAGAGAGAGAGAGAGAGAGAGAGAGAGATAGAGACACAGACAGACAGAAACAGTCAGAGGGACAGAGAGACTAAGAGACAGAGAGACAGATAGACAGAGAGAGACAAGGGCAGAGACAGAGCCAGAGATAGAGACAGAGACAGAGAGAGAAACAGAGACAGAGAGGGAGACAGAGAGGGAGACAGAGAGACAGAAACAGAGAGAAAGAGCGAGATAGAGAAAAGAAAGAGCGAGAGTAAGAGAAGGTCGATAATTAGCAGAGAAGAAGATGTGACAGAGAATTAGCTATATATATATATATATATATATATATATATATATATATATATATATATATATATATAGTTGCTGCTGAATGCTAACAGTACGATTCGACAGAAGAGGAGGAAACTCGTAAAGAAGCGCTCATGAATAAACTGGTGCCCTTCTCTGAGCTGAGC
>OX457043.1:24917930-24920430 GCA_949752735.1 Lumbricus terrestris | reverse complement strand
ATCGAGAATAGATCGTCAGTTACAATCTGAAGCGTTTTCTTGAAGGATCGGTCGTTTAAGGGGTGAAGCCTGAACTAGAAGACAGCGCGGATATCCTCTTAAACACAGAAATTCCTTACATTTGTAATCTAATTTAATGTGATCTAATCCAACTAAACAGCAATAAACATTAATACCACCGGCATACCTATATATTCGGAACCTATCAATCAATCAATCAATCAATCAAATACTTTATTGATCATCGTGAAACATGTATATGTGTACATACAGTATTGCACAGACAAATAAACAGTTGTTGAAAATGTCACGTACATTGATGTCAAAGGGGTAAGCCCAAAGGAACGTAAGGTTCCGCTAACAGGGTCGCCCTAATTACATGTCGAAGTGCATTGAATATAAGCTATGCAACTCAAAGAAGTGGGGGGGAAACAAAACAACAAACAAACTAAACTAAGCTAAGCTAAACTAAAAAAACAACTAAAAAACACGACAGTAAGAGAACACAACAGTGCACGTGTAGGTAGTGCACATCAAAACAAACCATTTTGTGCATTTATGCAATAGTATCCAAAAGAAATAATTTCACCTAAGTGTCGTTTAGGATCAGATTAGGCGTCGTGATTGTCGGTTAGGGTTTGGGTTAGGGTTAGTGTCGTCACTCGGCTATAGATCGGCATATTCATTATACTGCTCAAAGATATTGTAGGTGCAGGTATATTAGGGCGCCCGTTAAGCCAATGAGAAAATTTTAAATTCGTAATTTTCTACACGGTACCCTCTGAAGTTGTTACACCTGGTCTGTGAAATAACAGAGTGAAATTGCAGAATTTTATGTTAATATTTACTGGGAGCTCAACATGACTAAAGTTTATGCTATATCGCAATCTTTCGTACCTTTTCCAGTTTCGTTGTTTACAGCATTTTGTTTCACATTGCACATGTTACTTAGGCCTATTATGTTGTTATTATTCTATTTAGACTTATTAATGTGTTTAATATTACCACGGTACTGCTGCTCTCTCAGTCAACAGTTTATCCTTGGATTCTTTCAGCTAGTTCATGTATAAAAATGAGTCCTTGTCATTACAAAATCACAACAAACAGCTAAGGTTTTAATCTTAATTTAAAAATAACTGGACCCGCTACAAAACCACAAGAAGCACTAAGTTGTAAAGAAATTACATTTAAAGAGAACAGAAAAATGTAATATTCACAAAAGTTAGTAGGTTTTAGCTTATTATGGTCAATGTCCATACGGTACTCACAAACAGAGTAAAATTGCTATATCTATTAATTGTGCAATTAGCATTCTGAAATCTGCACCATCACTTTCATTTAGCTGCAACATGTTCCTTTTGTTAAAAAATATGCAATCCTTTTTTTATTTCGTGTGCACACTGTTCTGCGCAATTGGGGCAATGATGCAGTAACTGTTGTATTTAGTGTGTCAATGTTATAGTTGTCATACTAAAGCAGTTGCAGTATATCTAAATCACTCATAGTGCTTTCAGTTTTTTGGATTTAAAATCTTAGATTGATTAGTTAATTACCAATAGAAAGTATGGCAGAAGTAGCTGCTTCACGACTTGTAACAGTCACACGTATAGTTCCGCTGACATTTGGTTGATTGATACGGTATCAGAAGAAATACATGTGGAAGCAAGTTTCCAACTTACAATCAGGTGTTGTCTGTCTTTTTCCATCGGCACAAGATTCTTCCTAAGACAGTCAGAGATAGTTCAAGGTCTGTTGTACATGAAGTTCTTCACATTTGGTCAATGGCCCGTATCCCAACAACACTTGATAGGAATGCCATTGAAAAGTTGGAGGACATGTTTTATAGATGGGAGAAACTGAATAAGAACATGCATCGCAGAACTGAGCTAATGAAAGTACTATGATCGGAGATTTGGAAAAACTTTTGACATGTCACATACAGATGCTATGTCAATGACCACCATTGCTGAAGACAGGTTTTTCTTGGATGACCAACACTGTCCACGCATAGGCTAAATGGGTGGTGTAGACACAGCTTTGGCTAGAACAGAGGGCAGAAAGTTAAAGAGATTGAAGTGTGAGCATTATCTCAGAAGTAAAGAAGATGACAGAAAGAGAGCGAATATCACAGTTCAGAAAGATGATGAATTGACTTCAGAAGAAGAATTGGCCACTATGGCTGCTAAAGTTGAGTCTAATCTAGAGCCACGCTGCTCACATAGAGCTACCAAACGAGGGTCGGTGCCTGTTGTAACAGCAGAATTAAGTGCTGCACTTCATCGAGCCAATGTCAGCAGCCGCACAGCAACACTTATTCTGGCTGAGACTGCATAGAACCTTGGACATGACATGTCTAGTTTCAACGTCAATCCTGAATCCATCAGAACAGCAAGACTAAAGTTTCGTCAACATACCACTCAGGCTGGAAAAGCCATTTTTGAACCGTCCGTACCTCTAGTTGTACATTGGGATGGCAAGATGTTACCAGATATTGCAGGCA
>OX457043.1:24897930-24912930 GCA_949752735.1 Lumbricus terrestris | reverse complement strand
CACGCATACACACCCGCATACAGATATATTAAATGCATAATTATGATAGTAACTATAGTTATGACCAAAAATCCAAATTCATGTCCATAGGCCTAACCATGAGTTCCATTGCTTCTTACAAGCTGCAACACACACACACACACACACACACACACACACACACACACACACACACACACACACACACAGTGAAAATTAAGACATTCGTTGATTTAGAGTTTTGAACAATTGGCAAGGTTGGAATAGAGAACCACGAAGGACTAAAGTGACAAAGTCCCTCCGACAGGTTTGAACATGTATACATAGAAAATGCTTGTAGGTGACTAGGCTATGTTATGTAGATCTACCTACACACAGATCATAAGGTCCTAACAAATCAAATATACATTAAGATCGAAGCGCATTGAATGTCTGCACCATGCAAGCACAAGTACACACGACCTATGCACTCAAAGCAGGAAGTAGGCTAATAAGGATGGAAATGAGGCAAGAAAGTCAGAGATCTACGTCTAGTTCGTTGCCTTCTATGCCTCTGGGGATGAGATGAGTGAGGTGGCTTCCCGTTGCTTTCCACACAGGTCAGTTGTGGGTGAGCAACTTGTCCAAGGTCGCAACGTAGTGGCTTGAGGTAGATTCGAACCTGCGACCCTTCGCTCACAAGGTGACGAACTTACCGCTTCACCACCGCGTCCCACTCATATATAGATCTAATATAGGCTATTATACCCGGCATGTATAATTATATAATATTATATATAATTATATAATTATATATAATTATATATATATAATTATATATAATTATATAATTAAATATAATGGTCAGCTTGTGCATACGTGCGTGTATGGACAGAACTATATATACAGCGACAAAGTATAATTATTATTAGAGGAACATTAGAGAGATGTATTGAGAATCAAGTAACCATACATAAAGAAGGAAAAGTGATGGAATAGAGAAGCCATGATAATGGAATATCCAATAAAACGGATCATATAAATTCTCCACGACAAGCATCATAGGCTACATCTCTATTATAGTATGATAAGAGCAGATGCGGAAGATAGAGAGGAACCCGATGCCTGGTTTAATGCTGACGGATTCAACCTGCCTCTGCAGTCGGACAACGGTTCATCTTTTGCAAATTGCTGTCATTGTCTATGGTGTCACTTTCCCAACCGCCACCCTTCCTCCTGTGGCAGCGTGGATGAAATTATTACCATGAATCAGTCATTGGATATGATTACGTGTCTCGGATGGACTCGACTCTTGTGAAGCCTTCATGACCTACTTTGGTTTACGGCAGACAGGGTTTCAAATGGACTTTTATATCTCTACTGGATGCAATATAGTTTAATAGCTTTCTCACATTCAGCAGGAAACTGAGAATTGCTGGATAACAAACAGATCTCAAAATGATTAATGAGAAGAGATCTGCTCTTTGACGCGTAATATGATCGGACATTAGATCTATATGATCAGACATTATGATGATGTATTATCTGAAACACTTGCAATTTGAGCGGCTCCTGAATTTCGCTCTCTCTCTCTCTCTCTCTCTCTCTCTTTCTCTCTCTCTCTCTCTCTCTCTCTCTTTCTCTCTCTCTCTTCCTCTCTCTCTCGTTCCTTCCCCATCCTTTCCCGTCACCCACCGTCACCTTCCTCATGCTCCCCTATCCATCACTTCTAGGCGTTTCCATTCGAAACTAAAGTCTCACCTCTTTATGCATGTGCCCTTACGGTGGATAAGCTCGTCTCTCTGACGTGGCTTTTATAGTTATATAAAAGTTTATAGTTTTATAGTTTAGGTGCTGAGAAATCTGAAAGCTTTTTCATTTATATTGCATATAATTATCATTTCCCAGTTTGAAATCTTCGCATAATAATCAGACGTTGTGTTATGGTCCATCAATGACAAACGTTTAGGCTAAGTAGCCTAAGAGTTTTAGTCACACAACTATGAAAATCTATTTTCATCAAAAAACCGATTAAACTAAACAGGCAAATTTGTCAGATTTCAGCGGTTTCAGAACTCCTTGAATATACGCCGTAAACAGGGTTATGTTGCAAATAACTCTATATATACTTCGTTTATTCAAGAAAAACTAAGTTGACACACCGCAACTTATTACATGAAACAAAAAAAAAGTATTTTAAAGAAGTAAATAGGCTGAAGTAACGATTGTCCGCAAAATTCAGGCTGGAAGCATGCGAAAGATCAAAAATAGATTAATTTCTAGTTCCTAGAGTTAACATTGCGAACAGTCTTAAAAAGAACACGAGAGATGAAATTAAAGTCATCTTTTCTAGGCAGTTCAAATTAAGTTGTGTGGTCGCGAACGCAGAGCATAAGGCCTTTTAACAATAGGTGGAAATAGGCTACGGGGTACATGATTTAAATTCCAGGTGGCAGTCTTTAAGAGTCTAACGTCTAACTCTGTTCTTAAAGATCTATATTAGCTCCTTGTTCACAGTGTACATTAAACATTAAATTCAGCGAAATCTGGAAGTGGCCAACCACAACTTTAATTTAACAATCAATCGCTTTACTTTCACCCCAAACTAATCACTATTTTGACGAGATTAGATGATCATCTTACTCTATATACTCATGTCTGTAAATCAAGGAGAACTGTTGGGGAAGGTGCTTTTTGGTACTGTAGCTGGAATGTAGTTTTCACCACTTCACCATTTCTGCTCGTTTTGCCATGCAGTCGATTATTTTATTTCGTCCCCGTGTTAATTAAGACTTGCCTATTACAAACTCCTTACCATAGAAAACTCATTTTAAGACTTACCTAATACAAACTCGCTACCATAATAGACCCATGTTAAGACTTACCTGTATAATGCAAACTCCTTACCATAGTAAACTCGTGTTATGACTTAGCCAACAAAATACAGACTCTTTGCATAATAGACTGGTTCTCTGCCATAAATTATGTGACTGATCTTCTGGATATTGAACTAATTACGAATTGTTAGGAGCTTCATCGGTTGATACCTTGCGAATGACACACTGACGCCATAGAAGTGACCACTTATAGCCCCAGATTGTTCCACTCTATTTATAATACCTCAGCCATATACATGTATATAATGAATCTTAAACTTTGTGACTTATTTCTAGGACACAGCGCAAAACAATTAAACTCTATTCCGGATTCATATCGTTATCGTAATCTCCAAACTCCTAAAACGCCATTCGAAGACCAAGCGCAGAGGGGCACAAACGTATTCACGAGAGCTGATTCATCCATCATCGATAAATGACAAAAATGTCTGTCAACTCGATAGGTCCTATCAGCTAAATCTGATTTTTCGGTGGAAATAGCCCAACAGCGACAGCAGGAGGTTTCCACCGCAGAGATGAATAACAGATGACCAGCTGCATCAGGTCATTGGCCTCCAACTGTGGACCGCAGCATGTATAGCTTACTCTGGAGTATGCAGTCGTGAAAATAATGTCCTGCTACACACGTAAACAAATGCATATGAATAATTGATACATACATACGTACATGCATACATACAGGCATGCATAGATGCATACATACATACATACATACATACATACATACATACATACATACATACATACATACATACATACATACATACATACATCCATGCATACATACATACATACATACATACATACATACATACATACATACATACATACATACATACATACATACATACATACATACATACATACATACATACATACATACATACATACATACATACATACATACATACATACATACATACATACATCCATGCATGCATACATACATACATACATACATACATACATACATACATACATACATACATACATACATACATACATACATACATACATACATACATGCATACATACATACATGCATACATGCATACATGCGTCCATGCATACATACATACATACATACATACATACATACATACATACATACATACATACATACATACATGCATACATACATACATACATACATGCATACATACATGCATACATGCATACATGCGTCCATGCATACATACATACATACATACATACATACATACATACATACATACATACATACATACATACATACATACATACATACATACATACATACATGCATACATACATACATGCATACATGCATACATGCGTCCATGCATACATACATACATACATCCATGCATACATACATACATACATACATACATACACACATACATACATACATACATACATACATACATGCATACATACATACATACATACATACATACATACATACATACATACATACATACATACATACATACATACATACATACATACATACATACATACATACATACATAGTCTACGATTGAATTAGTCCACCGTGCGTTTGGCTGAGGATGAATATATTATTTAGAAAGAGATTCACACGCACGGGATCCACGTATAGACTGTGACGCAATACACAGAATGGAGAATGATCGAGTATTATAGTTGGTCCCATGTGCATAAGGAAGTTCATTGGAGTCAAGAGAGGTTTTTGGTTGACAGGAATGGCCATGAAAAAACAGCTAAATAAACTTGAAACATTTTGTTTTTATACAACGTAGGACTGTATATACTAAAGCAATTTAAATTGGTTTTCATCCTAACGAATGATCTTCATTTACTTTTATAGTGATTCAAAAATATTTAGTTTGTGTAAAATTTATATTCTCTCCTATTACGTGCCTGCCTGCCTGTCTGTCTGTTTGTATGTATGTATGTCTGTATGTATGTATGTATGTATGTATGTCTGCGTAATCGTGTGTTAGTGTCTGATTTATATTGCGATGATTTGAGCGTCCGTCAATGCGTGCTGTCGGTTTGTCTATTCGTCACATTGCTCAACAACCTCCTTCTCTATTCTTACGCCTGTCAGTCACAGCATCCGGTTCGACCTCAAGAGGATTTCCAGTGGATCAAGATCGTTTCGACGTCTTCCGGTCCGGGGTTTTTCCACCGAGGATTAATTCTGTCATCCAGTTCTCCACTCCACTTCAGACCATGCTCTATACAGCTGCAGACCATTAATGCACCTACCCCGGTCGGTCGGTCGGTTGGGAGTTCGAAGCTCACATGAAGGAACTTTGATATATATTTAGGATCCAGAGCGATGGCTTTGTGAATGGGACGATAACACTTGATGGATATAATACATACGCAAAATAATATCTGGATTTCTATAGCGCACAAAACCGAAGTCACGGGTAGGCATTATATACAAGGCCTATTCGTATGCGCTGCATGAAAAGCAGAATCGAGTAGAAATGGAACAGGCCGAAGGTTCAGGCACTCGCGCAGGCAAGCAGTGAGACTGCTACAGAGAATTCTGTTTAGAATTGGAGCGGATACAAGAGAGGGCGGGAAGAGCAAAAGGTCTCCTGAGAGTTGGATTAACATGCATGGTGAGGGGACTAATACGGGCGTTATATAAGCTTACTGCAACGGGAGCGAGAGGCCAGAGGTCAGAATGGACTAAGCTTATATTTAACGGAATGCAGTACAGGCATCCATATTGCAGCATTAGACAGACCGGTTTGCTTATTAGCATTCTCTAACCGATTTCGTAAGCCGGCTATAGAGGAATACAATGATTACATTGTGGAAGACGCGAAGACCATATAGGGGGGAGAAGGTTGTGGAGTACAATTTCTGACCATCCCTTCTAAACTGTCAACAACACGTGCGCGTCGGCAGGCTCTCACGATTTTACACGAATTGCAATGTAAAACGTTTCAAATTTCTTGCAAATAATTACCCTACGTATGGAGGAACATTTGGACAGGTAATTATGTGTCACTTTACGGCTCTTTATAGGTAAATTTAAGCATGGTGTCGTTCGCGTATAGGGTAAGGTTTCGCGTCGTGAGGGTCGGTTAGGGTTAGTGTTAGGGCTAGTGTCGTCATTAGATTCTTCAGATTTTTGCGTCCTCAGGGTCGGTTAGGCTTAGTATTAGGGTTAGTGTCGTCATTAGATTCTTAAGATTTTTCCGTTGGTTCTTTAGCAGTTGTTGGTGAAGCTAATAGCCTACGGCTTCACCAATAACTGCTAACATCAACTACCTTCTCCCCCCTATGGTCTTCGCTTCTTCCACAATGTAATCATTCTATTCCTCTGACCGGCTTACGAAATCGGTTAGAGAATGGTAATATGCGACCGGTTTATCATGTTTGGTTAATGAGGAATAATACGAAGTGCATAGATGGGAGGGCAGAGGTGCGGCTGATATGGAAGGCTATCGTACACAGAGTGGGTAAAGAGGAGAAGGAGGATTTCATATATATATATATATATATATAAACAAAATATAGAGGCATGATGCTGGTGAACATCATGCACAAAAGCGTCAGAATGTGACAAGAAATGTGGAAACAGAATGACAGAACGTCGAAACGTGATCGATGAAGAAAAAAGTAACCATCTAAAAATGTAAACGCTGGTATTTCCGTGAAGCTGCATGATGACTCACGCGCTGATCTTCCACGAGTTTCCGATGGCTCTTGTTCTAATGCAATTTCATGTTATTGCGACAATTTATATAGCACTCTACTACCCAGCTACAAACTTATACTGTGCCTTTCATTTAAATTGAAATCTGTCTTTCCATCTCCATCCCCTTAAGATGAGGTTTTCCGTTTAAATAACTCTCTAGACGTACATTTTCCATCAGAATTAAACCGAATTCAGTTCTCTATGGTTACCGTGAACGTCGCTGAGTCCTACGCGGTTCACCAATATCTTGCATCACCTGTCACTGTATAATGTATATCCATTAATGCCTTCGCTCTTATATATTCTTCTGTCACTTCCTCTTGCACGAATTAAATCAATTTCGTCCAAACATCAAGTCAACCAGTCAGTCATTCATCATATATTCGTCCGTCTATATCCATCCATCCATCCATCTTGCTATCCATTCATCCATTCATCGAAGTTTATATACATCCATCCATTCATCCATCCACCCATCCATCCATTCATCAATCCATCCATCCATTCATCAATCCATCTTGCTATCCATCTCTTTCGATGCTTTTATTACCTATTCAGTCGCCCCGTTTCTTAATCGCAAGGAACCGATTATTGCGTTTGAGCAAAATTTTATTTAGGCTATATACGACGACGTCAGGTAAGGACAACATCGCTTCATATCGAAGGCCATCACCTGCCTGTGTCTGTCTGTGGCCTAGTTAGCTACACCGGTAAGCGAGAGCTGCATTCGTCTGTTGGTTGCAACGGACTGGGAGTTGACATTCAGAGATTTAGATATCTCGGGCTAGCACGTGTGGGACGAAGGGGCGCAAGCTCCTGCGCAGCGACCTTGGGCAAGTTGCTTACCCATCATTGTCTGTGAGGAAGGCAACGGGAAACCACCTCACTCATCTCATCCCCAGGGGCGTAGAGCCAATGAACCTGCCTTCGGGCAGAGCACCACCATCATCATCGAAGGCCAATGACTTAAGGTAAAAAGGTCAAAGGTGAACTGCGCAAGTCAACAGGCATGCTGTGTTACATGTTTCTAAGGTATTTTAAAGTTTCTTGTGTCAACACACATGCTTTCTTTCGCCTCTCTCTCTGTCTGTCTCTCTGTCACTCTATCTCTCTGTATCTGTCGATCTGCCTGTGTCTGTCAGTGTCTGTCTGTCTTTTTCTCTCTGTCTATTTTGAAAGTTCGTTCTCCTCGTTCTTTCTTCCATTTTTTTTCTTAACGTTACATCCTCAATATTTTCAATCAATATAATTCTTTGACCGCAAATATATATATATATATATATATATATATATATAAATTTGGGTATATATTATATACAAAATTCTACACATATATATATATTTGTCTGAAAAATTGTTTAGTGTCTTTTTTAAAGGAAAATAAATGAAACGCAGAATAATTTAAATCAAGACTGTAACGAAGCAGAAAGCGTCATGCGTTGGCGATATATTGAAAGCGTGGCTTGCATGCTACTGAACGTTCAAAAGATTCGATCGTGTCTCTTATCTTTCTTCGACGTCTTCTTATAGATCCATTCGATTTCCTATCACTCCGAATCTTTTCCCTCTCCATGCCTTCTTCTCTCATCCGTCTTTCCCTGATGACGATTGACCACATAAAAATATATCTCCTTAATTCCACTCCGTCAAATCGGAAAACGAATCGTAAATCAACTGTTCGTCAGATTCGTGAGTCGTTTGTCTTCATCGTTCACTGTCACGTTTCTCGTCTCCAAAAAAACCCACAGAATATCTATTATACGCAAAATAGTATAGGCCTACTATCGATTGAAGATGGAAGAACGTGACGGCACTGATGGGAATCGTGGACGATCGATCAAGAATTTTCCAGCGTTGAACTTCAAGTGTTTTACTCATTGAATTGTATTTTATTGTATTGTATTTTATTGTATTGCATTTTATTGCATTGTATTTTATTGTATTGTATATTCGTTTATTGGGTAGAAAATGTGCTGTCAAAATGTAGCTGCTGTAAGGTGGTACAAATGTTGCCACACATAAGAGTGAGAAGTATTGAGATGTATTGATGTATTGAGTTCTATTCTAAAGATATAGACCGTCGAATGTTTTGCGATTACCCGGACTAACTTAAGAGCTGAAATTTTCTTAAACTAGGGCATTCTTAACGCACGATAGTCGCTCCATTTTCACCGTAAAATTGCCTTAATAGCCAATATGAAAGCGCCAGCAGCCTGCGAGGTTTATTAGGCTATTTGAATTTTTTGGCTAGCACGGAATTACTAGGATATAGCCTATCTTGTTATATCGTGTATACCTTTATATCGAATATAAGTCATTTGTGAAATTGTGAATTGCGATGTAGCTGCAAAAGAGTAAATAAAATGCTTCTAAGTCGAGTCAAGTCGAGGAAACAACGATCAATCGACTCGACTTGGCGAGACTCACGATCGACTCGACTTGCAAGTCGATCGAGTCGACGATTTTTCGATCGACTCGGCTTGGCCAAGTTATGATCGACTCGATCGACTGCGAGGTACAACTCAGTTCCTCTGTCTCCACATAATTCTTTGACCAGCGTCGTTCGGCCTAAAAAAACAATGTGAAGACAGAGAAACTGAGTGGCTGACCCCTCACCAGCAAAGCAGGGGTCAGCCATACATATACAATTATACATGTTTTGTATATTTATAAGACACAGTTAACTGAAGAAGCTCAGAAGTGGATAACAAAGATGATGCCAGTAAGAAGAAATCCATATGCCCATCATCATCATCATCCAGGTATTGACTTACCTGGCGGACAATAATCATCAGTGGCGCAGCCAGGAATTTATGATGGGGGAAGGGTTTGGTGGTTTTATGGCCTGGCCATGGCAGATGCTCTTTCTGACACCAACCCAACAGTATCACAGTAAATAAAAAGGGAATAAAGTAACAAAGGGAATAAAGTGAGAAAAACAATTGTTAGGCTACTACAAGCAATTGTTCTGTTTTTTATTATTTAAGTGGATAAATAACATTAAAAAACCTTTTTCCTATGCCAATGGGGGGGGGGGGGAATTTAACCCCCGAAACCCCCTTGTCTACGCCACTGATAATTATACAGGTGTAATTAATGGTCTTCTGAGAGGGCGCCGTACGACACGGCGATCGGTGTTCCTGACGCCACCACCGCTGGCCATTACGTGGTTCTCATCCATTTAGTTAACTGGATCCGAGCGATACCCGATTTTTCCTATGCTCCTCTGCTTGGGATTCACTTCATTAGTTTCTCATCGCTCGTATTTAATGTAGCTCCATCGGATGCGTTTTTATGACATCTTCTCGTCTGTACGATATGTTACAGCGTGAATGAACGGCTGGCGCGTCGGTTGTGGGGTTTCTCTCTTTGGCTTCTTGAGAATATGTGGATTTTTATAAGGCAGTTTTTCAAATGTAGTAGTGAAAACTAGGCTACTTCCTGACCGATATAAGACTGTGGTCTTTAATAAGGTCATCTGACAATAATTATTATTTATTGCTCTATAATTATTGTCGTTATTGTCATCCGAGATATCCAGTTTTAGGAAGGTATCAATTAGCTTTTTAAGTCACAAACTATATCGAGGACATTTAATTGTTCCATCCCTTTAGTTTATAATAATATTGTAGAGATGTGTTTAATCAGTTGAATTGATGCAGGGCCTACTACGCCATGGGGGGGATGGAAGCAGACTGCTTCCAATTTGGGCCAGGGGGGGAAAGGTACCCCCCCTGATGATAAAGTTGAGTATAGAAGATTTCCTCCAGAACATTTCTCCCCCCCCCCCGGTATTTCCCAGTATCTGCCATTGACTTCCATCTGGTAAATCCCCCAAACAATCCCCTCCCCATCATAGCACAGGGTAAATTTTCATTTAATTTGAATAGCCTGATCCAACTTGTGCCAGAGGGAAATTTCCCCCCCCCCCCCAATGATAGATGGGCATAAGAGATTTCCTTCTGGACATATTCCCCGGCATCTCCCTCTGTACCATTCCTCCCTGCACAGTGCACACCCACGGTAAATTCCCATTGAACGTTCATCCCGCCATCTCAAGGGTAGATATTCATTTAGTATGACCTTTGCTTTATTCACTTAGGCCTACATTAAATTTGTCCCTGCATGTATATGGCACTCGCTCTCGCAACTCGTAATTAATTACATTGATTGTTAAAAAATTTAAAGTATATTTTATATCTACTGACACTGCACTTGTTTTATAATATAGGTTTCAAATCAAATAACGATATTTTCGGAATGAATTTTAGTGATATGAGGCAAAGAAGCAACAGTAAATTAGTAGGCCTACTTTTGTTTATATTAGGCCTAAAGGATTTTAGTCTGTGTAAGTAAACATCAATCAAACAATAAAAGCCTGGTTGGTCAACAATAATTATTGAAGTTCAAAAGCAAGTAAAGCAAATGGCTTATATTGAAGTCTGTACAAATGCAAATTCCTTACACTTTTGAAGCCTATATTTGATGGAAATGTTCGAGGGAATTGTTCCATAGAAACGCTCGGGTGGAATCCAGAGAGGAAATTACGGGGAGTGGTCCAGGGAAATGTCCATGGGATTTGTTTGGATCCCGAAATGGATATTGCTGAGTATTGTACAACTGACGTTTGACTACTCAATTTGATATACCAAAAGAAATTTATATTTTACTGAATGCTGAACCTTTCCAAACTTCAAAGGTCTAAATACTAGTGTCGCACTGTTAACCCATAATGAGAACTTTTAGAATGTTAACATTATATTGTACAAATTACAAAAAAATAAATAATTGAGAGGCTACATTTTATGATATCCTAAACCACATTTCTGAGCATTGAATTCCCGAGCAATTTTGTGAAAATGACAGCTTAAAAAGGTATAAATACAGCGTGCAAATCCAGAAAAGTGAAATTTTCATGACTTTATCGTTCAGAAACAGCTAGCAAACAAGAGCCTAAAACATGCGCTCTAGTCGATGCCAACAGCTAAAAATGCGTTGGTTTCGGGGGCTCTGCCCCAGACCCCGCTGGGGGAGCTTACGACGCTCTCCCAGACCCCTAGTCGCTATATGGGTCTCGTGCCTTCGGCACTCGCAGCTTCGCGCCTTAGGCGCTCAGTGGCGTAGGCAGGGGGGTTTCGGGGGTTAAAACCCCCCCATTGGCTCCGAAAAAGGTTTTTTTAAAGGTTATTTTTCCGTTTAAGTAAGAAAAAATAGCAAAAAACAGTGTTTCCGGCCATAAAACCCCCCCATGAAAAATTCCTGGCTACGCCACTGTAGGCGCTTGCAATATATATAGGCAAAAAATTTCTGTTAGGGGGGGGACTGCTTCCAGCTTCCAGGGGGGGATAGTAGGCCCTGAATTGATGATCGATTGGAATTGGTAAAATATTCTAATTAATCTATTAGAATTGGAGTTATAAGTTTGTGTAATCGTTTAGAATTTGCTCTTTAGCATTTAGAGCACCAACATTTCAATTGATAACTCTCTTGATATAATAACATTATTATGGATTCGAAGTCATTCACTGTACAATGGCGAAGTTCTTCTATGTTTTGTCGATGCGAACAGTCATTGGGAAATGGATGAAACAAACAACAGTAAACGAAGTTGGTATAACTATGATCCATTCGTCAACTCTGCTGCATTCTATACCGTAGCGCTCAATGATGTTGCGTTGCAGCATTGATAGAGTATACGTCTCGTAGGCTAATGACTGTATCGTCAGTCATTGAATTTGCAACACACTCCCAAACCCCTTATACACCCAAGCACATACACTTACACACACATACACATACACCCCCCCCCATACACCCAAACACATACACCCCTATGCACCCATGCACATACACAGACACACATCTATTAACGCACATACTCTCATACACACCTATTCACACACACACACACACGCACACACACACACACACACACACACACACACACACACACACACACACACACACACATATATATATATATAATCTTTTCAGTTTGTGGTGTGCATGCCTATAGACCAACGGGTCCCTATAGAGTGCATCTGGTGATTCGCATAAAGCAGGAGCAGACATTCCGATATCTTTTTCAATTCAAGGTCAGATTCTTAGAACGACGTAAAGGACTCGAGAGTCGATACTTAATGTCTGGTGTCGATACTTAATGTCTGGTGTCGATACTTAATGTCTGGTGTCGATACTTAATGTCTGGTGTCGGTGCTTAATGTCTGTTGTCGGTGCTTAATGTCTGGTGTCGGTGTCTCTCGCATTCGTCTCATTAGAGCTGATATGTCTGATATGTCTGCAGCTGCGGGCAAAGGTCTGATGTTCGAGCAGGATGGATAGCGACACAGACAGTGAGATTGGAATGTACGAACTGAAAGAGCTATTAGCGTATAATATGCGCACGTAAACTATATAAAGAAATACGCCGAGCAAAAATATCTATCCAGGGTAACGTCCTCTGTTGTCATAGACCCTGCATGGTCAAATCGGATCCATCCATCCATAAAGACTATATCATTATATCTAATTTAAAAGGGACAATAATCGTATATAATATTCTATTGAATGATAAATTTAATCTTCGTTTAATACAATTCAAACTGACTCAACGCAGGATGATTGTACAATTCATATATATATATTATACATATATAATACATATATAATTGTACAATTCATATATATATATTATATATATATATAATACATATATATGATTGTACAATTCATATATATATTATACATATATAATACATATATATGATTACAATTCGTGGTATCAACGGTTGATCACAAGTTATTGCAGGAGTCGAATTTAACTGTTGGCAGCCATGCAAAGCACTCATCACGTTACTCATCAAGTTAACCGCGCACATACACACATACAATGTGTATGTGCTGTATGTGTATGTGTGTATGTGTATGTATGTGTCTATGCGCTCATCACGTTAACCGCGTTACTCTTAACTCTCTCCCTAGATAAGAGCTTTAGACTATATTATGTATATATATTATATATAATATTATGAGTTAATATATTATTATTATATATATAAAGACTGTCATGGGCGCCGACTCTGCGAGGCCCTTGAGGGCTCAGCACCACCAGAAATGGGCCGTGCGAGGCCCTCCTATGCATGGGCACCACCAGAAATCAGCCGGCAAAATGGGCTTTTAAGATATTATTTCTCTGTTGGCATTGCTTATCTATAAAAATCATTGCGTCCTTTGCATATTTTCTTTTATCTCAGTTAGTCTACCTTACAAATACTCCAGTTTTACCCCATCCGGTAGTCTGAACTCCATTGGTCCTCAGCCGCTCAGCGAATACGAGGAAACTCCGAAATTCGATCCGCTTTCGTCGTTTTTGTTATTACGGACGTAGGCGACGATTTGAATGACATTGTTTCTTTAGGCCTATATTGTAGCCCACATGCTCAATAATGTTCATCACTGCTCGAGAGTCCCTTACCAGCATCATAAAATCGAGATAGCCTTTTGTTTTGTCTTCTTTAACAAATCAGCCTTGACTAAATATATTGTCTTTCAAAACCATTTGACAGACTATTTGAAAAACTATTCCACAGTGTTAATATTGGCTCACTAAATAGTGGCTAATTGTTTGATTTTTTGTGCACAATTTGAGTCTGTTGACCTAATTATGGAGAGTGCTCCAAGACGCCCATGCTAACGAAGATTGTGCTTTTCTTCTGTGTGGATTCCAAGAGAAGCACATGAAGTATACAAAGAATGATAAAAAAGTAAATTGGTGAGAACATTTATTGAAGTCTTGAATTATGTTTTTAAGCAATGAAATAATGGGAAATTTGGTGAGATAACAACTTAAAATGCCACTATTTCAAAGTGAAATTTTTTATCGAATAATGACAAGGATGTCATGAGGTTAAAATGACAGCCTAAGATCCTACCATCGCACTGTGGCAATAAAAATTCGAAAATGGAGAGCAGCACATTCCCTCCCCTAGCCCTTTCCCTGCTCGGCGCTGTGCTTCTCGGTGATCATCCTTTGGCCGCGAGTTCGTCCCTTAATACCAGGACCAAGTCTCCGCCTATGAACAATGGCAATTTCAATATGTCTCCTATCAAAAAAAGGGGGAAAATTTTTTCACGCGCTCACGCGCGCACATCTTTGCATTCCTTTGGCCACTCACACTCGTCGGCTCAACTCGGCGCCTATGAAGACTGTATAAGTATTTACATGGAGTATTATATAATATATATTTATGATACACAATTTGCATATATTGAGATATATATATTTATATATATATTAATCAATCAATCGTAATTTATATTGCGCCCCTTCAAGGTACCTATAGCACTCAGAGGCGAATATAAATATAATAATATACAAAAACAAATATATCAATGTGTATTGATATATATATATTAATATAATGGGATAAAAAAAAATGTAAATTATAGGAGATACAT
>OX457043.1:24875430-24892930 GCA_949752735.1 Lumbricus terrestris | reverse complement strand
GTTTGCACGCAGGTTTTTGTCACGATCAAAGTATGCTCTCAACTCGAACTTAGCCAGGCATGTTTTCCGTCGCATTTCCGGACGCCTTTCCGTCCGAAATATATATATATATATATGGCATATATACAATTATACATACATAATATATTTGCATGTATTTATGTATATATATTATATATAACCAGAGTGAGAATTGGCCGAGCTCTGGAATTCAACCCCCCCCCCAAGTCTTTCTTAAATAGGACGCTATAGTAAAGTCTTCATTATACACTAGGGTGGAGTGAAAAACACGAATATTAGAAATCTAAAATGTAACAGCAATAAAAAGTTGTCTTATGGTATGGGGTCAAGAAATATCAAAAAAGTTTTGAAAAATATTAATGTCTTCGTTTGCCACCAGAGGGCCAAAGTTTCGGAAAATTTGAGTTTTTTGAGAAAATTGAAGATTTTCTTATTAAAAATTTATAGTGTAAAATAATTAACCAACAAGCAATACATCGTTGGAAAGAGCTCTTTAAACTGAGTAAAATCATATCTTTATTTCAAGAATAGTCAAATATTTGTAGGAGATATTAACTTTTTAAGATACCCCACGTTCGCGACATGTCGCTATGCCTGAAAATGGTAAAACACTAAGAACTTTTTTATCCTTTGAGATATTTCAACTTGTAATATGTCATTCTATTAAGCTTATGAACGTCTATCTAACGGTGCATTTAAACTTATAAGAACCTTCCATGAAGAATTTTTAACGCTCATGAAACCCTACAAAAATAGGAAAACTAAAGGAAATATCCTCATAAATTGCAAAACTTTGAAAAAAGTGTAAATAATATTTTACATTGCAGCCTGCAAATGCACCACTGACAATTGCAAATGTACCAAAGCCAGAAAGGATCCAACAGAGTAACAAGAGTTCCTACATGATCAACAGACAATTAGAGTTTTGACGATTAGCCGTCGGGATAAGATTACATCAACTTCACTAAAGAAGCGGCATGATAGAAAGAGAAAGGAGACCAGGCACCTATAAGATGTCATAAACGTCTAGATTTCGTCAACAAACAAGCATTAGCAAACAGCAGTGTTCCAATTCAAAATAATGAAACGGAAAGCGAAGTAAATCCAGCAGAGTGTAAAATCTTGCCAGAATATGAATCCATAGATGTGTCAGAAAAGTCAAGATTTATAATATAGGCCTATATACTTCACAAAATTAATGAAACTAAGCAAATGAGAAAGAGATTGTCAAAGCTGTCACGACTCTGTGACCGATATGGTACATCGGATATACATCGGATATAGCAGGTTCGGTTATTCCAAATGCTGTAGGGCCTACTAGAAGACCTTGGTATTCCAACGAGTGCCCTTTTTCTAATTTCAGTGTTCTATCTTTGCGACCATCAAAGTACATGGTTTCAGTTGAATCTCTTATTTCAGCTTCCTGCATTGCTTTCTTTCTAGTGATTCTTTCTTAGGCCGAAGCTCATAGCGATCGATCACATATTTTGATTCGATGTGTGAAAGAATACCAAGGTCTTCTAGTACAGTATATGGAATTACCGCACTTGCTCTATCCGATGTTCCATGTCGGTCACAGATTCGTGAGAGCGTTGACGATCTTTTTTTCATTTGCTTAGTTTCATTAATTTTGTGAAGTAGAAGACCTCTGCAAGAAGACCTTGGTATTCCACCGAGTGTCCTTTTTCTAATCTCAGTGTTATATCTTTGCAACCATCAAAGTACAATGTAGTTGAATCCCTTATTTAAGCTTCCTTCGTTGCATTCTTTCTGGTGATTCTTTCACACATCGAAACCTATAGTGACCGATCATATGTTTTGATTCGATGTGTGAAAGAATACCAAGGTCTTGTAGTACAGCATTTGGAATAAACGAACCTGCTATATCCGAGTTCCATATCGGTCACAGAGTTGTGACAGCTTTGACAATCTCTTACTCATTTGCTTAGTTTCATTAATTTTGTGAAGTAGACCTTTACTATTATAGGTCTTGCCTTTTCTGACACATCCATGGATTCATCCTCTGGCAAGATTTTACACTCTGCTGGATTTACTTCGCTTTCCGTTTCATTTTTTTGAATTTGAACACTGCTGTCTGCTAATGCTTGTTCGTTGACGAAATCTAGACGTTTACGACATCTTATAGGTGCATGGTCTCCTTTCTCTTTCTATCATGCCGCTTCTGTAGTGAAGTTGATATAATCTTATAATATCCCGACGGCTAATCGTCAAAACTCTAATTGTCTGTTGATCATGTAGGAACTCTTGTTCCTCTGTTGGATCCTTTCTGGCTTTGGTACATTTGCAATTGTCAGTGGTGCAATGTAAAATATTATTTACACTTTTTTCAAAGTTTTGCAATTTATGAGGATATTTCCTTTAGTTTTCCTATTTTTGTAGGGTTTCATGAGCGTTAAAAATTCTTCATGGAAGGTTCTTATAAGTTTAAATGCACCGTTAGATAGACGTTCATAAGCTTAATAGAATGACATATTACAAGTTGAAATATCTCAAAGGATAAAAAAGTTCTTAGTGTTTTACCATTTTCAGGCATAGCGACATGTCGCGAACGTGGGGTATCTTAAAAAGTTAATATCTCCTACAAATATTTGACTATTCTTGAAATAAAGATATGATTTTACTCAGTTTAAAGAGCTCTTTCCAACGATGTATTGCTTGTTGGTTAATTATTTTACACTATAAATTTTTAATAAGAAAATCTTCAATTTTCTCAAAAAACTCAAATTTTCCGAAACTTTGGCCCTCTGGTGGCAAACGAAGACATTAATATTTTTCAAAACTTTTTTGATATTTCTTGACCCCATACCATAAGACAACTTTTTATTGCTGTTACATTTTAGATTTCTAATATTCGTGTTTTTCACTCCACCCTATTATACACGTCCCAACGTCACATAAATCAGCGTCTGACCCCACCTCGTTATTTATCTACAATTCTCATACTCTATATGAAAACTGTGTATATAATGATATTTCTCGCAAGAATCAGACTTTGATTTGCATACACTACATTCGTTAAATTCACGCATGTGCTCAGGGGTGGATCCATAGGGGGGCAAATCCGACCATACCCCCATTTATAAATTTCTTTATTTTTCACCAGCTATTCTGGCTCGGGAAGTTGACGTGTCCCCCCCCATGAGTAGTTTCGGAGTAGGCCCGTCTCCCTAGGAGGTCCGTAGTATAGGGGTTCAAGAACGCTGTACAACTAAAAGAAGTCATCACTTATTTTGGGGGAAATGGGTACGGTTTTTCTGGGAAATGGTACCTTTTTGCCCAAGATTTCGACTAAATGACTAAAAAAGGTCATCACCTATTTTGGCAGATAAAATGGTATATTTCCCTGGGAATTCGAGAAATGAGTATCAGATTTTTCGGTGACCAAAGATGAATTTTTTTGACCCCTTCGAAAATTTCTGGATCCGCTCCTGCATGTGCTCTACTGAGTCTACTCATCAATAACCACACAATACCAAATTTCGTCGGTTCGTTTATTCATCTGCGTAGAACTGAGGCACGTCGTTCTCCGTCGTATGCTACACTCTAAACGCGAAGTATGTCATATGGTAAGCTTAAGCTTACTACGGCTTGTCCACTGGGTGGATAGTTTAAGCTATGTCTTATGGCAACCTCCACAGCTTACTTCGAAAGTAACTTCTGTACCTTACCACAAAGTAAGGTCAAGGTTACTTCGGGTTTGTCCAACAGGTGGATAGTTAAGGTAACCATGTGGCGACTTGCAGAGCTTACTTCACCAAGTTGCTTAGGTAACCATGTGGCGACTTGCAGAGCTTACTTCACCAAGTTGCTTAGGTAACCATGTGGCGACTTGCAGAGCTTACTTCACCAAGTTGCTTAGGTAACCATGTGGCGACTTGCAGAGCTTACTTCACCAAGTTGCTTAGGTAACCATGTGGCGACTTGCAGAGCTTACTTCACCAAGTTGCTTAGGTAACCATGTGGCGACTTGCAGAGCTTACTTCACCAAGTTGCTTAGGTAACCATGTGGCGACTTGCAGAGCTTACTTCACCAAGTTGCTTAGGTAACCATGTGGCGACTTGCAGAGCTTACTTCACCAAGTTGCTTAGGTAACCATGTGGCGACTTGCAGAGCTTACTTCACCAAGTTGCTTAGGTAACCATGTGGCGACTTGCAGAGCTTACTTCACCAAGTTGCTTAGGTAACCATGTGGCGACTTGCAGACTTTGTAAGATGCCCAGCTTTTGTACAATAATGTACATGGAAAAATAACGGTACTTGACAAAGTTTATTAGGTGTCTACATGTACATGGCAAGGCAACTTTTAAAAAGCTGTATAGGCTAATATATGGAACCTTCAGTGCTACTTCTATACAATGAACCTTGATATTTTCATCAGAATTAGTAATTAAAGTGAACTATTCAATACCGTAATATACTACAACAGAAAAACCCAATGATAAATTTTATTAATGTAATCGTCAGCATTATAATATGTTAAAGTCAACGAGTTTATTACATTTAAACTCGTCAACATCACCAATCAAACAATCATCAAGTATAAACGAAGCCGTAAAAGAGCAATAGTTTAAACAAGGATGGGCCCTGATTTCCAGTATGCAACTGCTTACATTGGATAGTCACAATTGCTGAGATCTAAGCATGCAAATTATTATATTAAACACAGACTGAAGAGTATATTAGTAAAACAAGGTCTTAAGATCGGCATCAGTCTTACACTAGCAAAAAGTCAAGTAAGAGGATTATAACAGAGAACTCAAATAGTTAATAGGAAACAAACATTAATTTGAAAGTCTGCAATGTTATTACATAATAGGAATGCCTTTTATACTATCATAACAGAACTGATGCTAGTTATCGTAGTGCTAGTATTAACAATAGTAACTAATATAAATATCAGTAATCCTATTGTTAGTAATAATTGATAATTAGTAATCATAATAGCAATGGTACTAGTACAATCTCCAACATTTTTCAAGTCATGCTATTAGCAATAGCAGTAGCAATAGTACAATAACAGCAACAATAGCCTTTAACGGAACATAATGGTCAGTACCAATCACGCTAAATATCACCTTTTAGCAAAAAAACTAAAAGAATTTTTTTAATTATTCATAAAAGCAGGTTAAGCTGAATTTAATCCGTTTTCGGTACATTATTAACAATTCTGTGACAATTGCATGAATAATAATAGAAGCAATGTTCAGCAAATGATACACTTTTAGAACAGGATCAAGAAATAAAATTAACATTAAAGTCTTCCAAAATGCTAAGTGATCGGCAAAAAGATATGTAAAAAAATCAAAATTCATAATTAGTCATGTTCTAGTAAGGTCTACATAAATTTGTTGTAATCTACATTTGAAACCACAACCATAATATTTATTGAAACTAAAGTAAAACAGCTGAAGAGAGATAATAAGATACAAATACAATTTTTTCAAAGGGCAAGTCTTAAAAGGATCCAAGCCCTGCTAACGATGATCATCTAGAATAAACATTTAATTGAATAGTGGCAAGATGGCAGGATATAACCGAAAGCTTAGGTGTGAATACAAAGATAAAAGAAAAAGTTCTACAGAAATGTATCAGTCATTGCAGAATTGATCACATTGCAGTCATAATATTATATAATATGCAACAGAAATGATCTCAACTTAAGTGCAGGAATTATTACGAAAGAAACGAACAAATATAAATCATTTGGTATGAGCAAATCATGAACTATAGTTCATTCGGCTGAATGACAACCGTAATTGCAACTAAAGAACTATAACGCTGCACACATAAAGCACATAGACCTTAAAGAACAAACTAGTAAACACCCCAACGATAAATAATCTCAAACATGGGTACTAGAAATCTGAGGGTACAAGCACTTCACAATTGTTACTCAATAGAAATTGCTACAACACATAGTCAAAAATAATTAAGTCAATTCGAAGATTAATATTCAAAAGCATACATATTACAACAGTTATAACCCATTGTAATGAATGAAATCAGAAAAGCAGCAATCTTCATATTGTTCCAAATGGGACATAACAATTAATCATAATTTATATTGATACTTTTGCATGTTCTCAATCTGTGACCAAAACAAAACTTGAAAAGCTACATCTCCTATCAAGTTCTTAGTTCTTGCTATGTTGCAATGTCCACTGATGCAGAATTTTTGGGGAATGCTGCGAATGAGGCTTGTTACTTTATTACTATTATTATTAAGGTAATTTGTAACGCACGCAAGGTCACACCAAAATGTGAATCTGAGGCGCGGATAGTCAGCCGCCAGAGGAAGATGCAGTTAGATATCCACATGCTTGAAAGCCAAGGACAAGTAGTGAGTTTTGAGCCGCTTTTTGAAGGAAGTGAAATTGAGCTTCGAAGATAGAGTGGAAGTCGATTCCATTCCCTGGGTGCAGTGGCATGGAATCACGCGAGCCCATAACTGTTTTGCATCGAGGTTCAGCTAAAAGATTAGTACCCGATGAACGCAAGCGACGATAAGAAATGTAAGGAGTTAGTATTGACTGAAGGTAGGAAGGTGTGTTGGTGCTGAGGGATTTGTAGGTCAGGCATGTCAATTTGAATTTTATCCTGTACCGAACAGGAAGCCAGTGCAATTGATGGAGTAGGGCTGAGGAGCAAGTTTGTATTGGGCACGCAGCACTACCCGCGCTAAGGTGTTTTGGATGTGTTGCAGCCTGTTGAGTTCAGTGTCTGAGACCCACAAAAACGGCGTTAGCATAATCAAGGCGAGAGGAGACAAGAGAACAGGCAATGGTTTGAGACATATACAAAGTCAGGGCCGACCTGATGTGACGTATTGCCCGAGTGTGAAAGATACAAGATTTACAAATGCTTGTTATGTGCGATCGAAATGTGAGCTTATTGTTTTGGGTTATACCAAGTGTTTTGACAGTGTCTGACAGATGCACAGCAGTGCCGGCAAGGTCGATATTTGAAAGTGGAGGGAAAGATTGCAGGCGCTGGCGTGACCCAAACAAAAATTGCCTCAGACTTGTCAGGGTTTATGGCCAAACCATTGAAACAAAACCAGGAGTAAATAGATGAAAGGCACTCATCAAGTTTAAGTTTGCCCGACTGATCAGTGTGTGATAAAGCAATATGAAGCTGGGTGTCATCCGCATACTGCTGCAATTGGATTCCAAAGTGATTAGCAATGCGACTGATTGAAGAAGTAAAGACAGTAAATAGTAAGAGGCCAAGAACAGATCCCTGTGGAACTCCAGCAGTGCAAACGGTGGACTCAGACCGAGCGGTCCCAATGCCGACCTGCTGATTCCGGTGACGCAGGTAAGAAGCTAACCAGTTTAAGGCTGTCCTAGAGACACCAAAGCTATTGGCAAGTCTTGAAAGAAGTAACTGATGGTCAACAGAGTCAAAGGTTGCACTGAGGTCAAGACATACTGAGAGGCAGGTTTTCCAGTTGTCAATAGACGAGAAGATGCTATCAAGCGTAGAGACAAGGGCGGTCTCAGTGGAAGTCTTTGCGGAAAGCTGACTGATAAGGACTGAAGTTGGGACAAGAAGTGATGTGTTTCTTAATACGAGTGAGAAACAGACGTTCCAAGATCTTAGAAATTTTATTAAGGTTGGAGATAGATCTGAAGTTTGAAAGATCGCTGGAGTCTAGGTTAGGTTTTTTAAGCAAGGTTGTGACTAGAGCAGATTTGAAACATGACGGAAAATGCCCTCCAGAAAAAGACAGATTCGCCAAGCGTGCAATAAGGTGGGAGAAAACATCAGAGCAGGGAAGTATAAGAGATGTTGGTATGAAATCCATTTGGGATAATTTAGGAGCCATGCTTTTAAGAAGATTGTAGACTTCAAAGTATGTGACAGGTGGCAAGTCAGTGAAGGCAGATCCAGAGAAATCAGAGTCAAGCAGCAAGTCATTCCATAATAAATTAGCAGTACATTTAGCAATTTTACATTTTAAATTGTTAATCTTGTTGATAAAAAATGCAGCAAAGCTAGAACACAGAATTTGATTTTCAGAGTCTGAGCATTGGCAATCGACAGTATCTTTCGAGTGCAGAAGATGTTGGGAGAAGCGCCATCGAACCCGTGGATTATCAGAGCTTTCAAGTTGGCTATGGAAGAAATGAAGTTCTTGATTCATTTATTAGTTCGTTTGCAACACGGCAATGACGACGAGCTTCGTTACAGATCGGTGACTGCAGGAACATCTGCAAACAGGAACCCAGAATTTTATTAATAGTATCACAAAAAAAGAATGAATACAATTTTTAATTATAATGTGACAATAGACCTCACACATAGTGTCCTTGACAACCCATTTGGAGGGTGCTTGACAAAATTGCACAGAGTCATGCCAAAATTACCCTCAAAATTTACAATCGTCTTGACTGCAGTCATTTATTAAATGACAAACAAAAAGCAACAAAATAATTATATGCAATGACAACACATTTACAGAAGAGTTCTCTGCTGTAGATGTCAAAGGGACAACCGTAAAGGGCTTATAAACCTGCTAAGTCAAGAGTTGTCTTCTTTCCATTGGAATTATTTCGAATGGCCTAACGATATTTGGATACTGGTATATTCACAGTGCCAGACAAATAAGAAAGATGAGAAAAACTTAGCATGTTCGTAAACTGATGAGATTCGATTTAAAAAATAAAAAGCACTGCATTCATTATTTCATACCAATTTAACACACACACACACACACCACACACACACACACACACACACACACACACACACACACACACACACACATCACAAATATTTGTACATGCGGCCCCTAGGTCCAATAATGCTTGAATGCAGTCCTAAATTGTTTCAAACATGGTATATTTTTATCTATATTTGTCAATGGCTACAAGACGAGAATTACAAAATCATGGACCCGTGCATTTAACCGATGTGCTTAGTCTACTCAATCTACACTTGGCCCCAAGACGGCCAAAGAAAAAAGGTGTCTTGAGTAACTGGTAGAAAGCAGTCAAATTATTCTGAGGTTGTAATTGCAGCGCGAACCCATTTTAAGTGGAGGTGCTAACAACTGAGAAGGCTCAATGCTATGTGACCAAAGAGTAAAAGGAAACAGGGGCTTCTTCATAGCCAAAGAGCACAAAGCTCGATGAATAAATTTCTATAACAAATGGCACACAGTGGTGCAGGGGTATGTTCAGTGCCTTGGAGCCGGAAGGTTGTGGGTTTGAATCCACCTCAGACACCGCATAGGGACCTTGAGCACTGTGAGCAGTCCTTCACTCACAATTGCTCCTGCACTTCATGAAACTCCGATTCAATGTCCATGCTGTAGACGGGAGCGCTTTGGCCGTCTTGGACTCTATGTTAAAGTTTTAAAAAGTTGTCATTAATCTACCCAAACATGTCATCGTAAGAGCTGAATAATGACACATTTCTAGCTCTGCTGGAAGATTGACAACGCGTATTGCAGAGTGAAGTAATTGATAAAAAAATGTTCTCTTGGGTTTAGCATTCTTATGTGATCCAACAAGTGTGCCAAATTCCAAGTAAATCTGAGTCTGTCATGTCAATCATGGCTGCAAATTAAATTGATTTGACAGTTTTCAACTGAAAGTATATTAGTTATTCATACAATTCAATTTCAATTGATCAATTTATGCATCAGTCTTTTTATATGTATGCACAATGCATGTGCTATTTATGGGTTAGCTTAAAAAGCAAAGAATGATAATTAATGTTCAACTTGCCTCACTATGCGCCAGTGGGACTCTTTTCCAAAGATGAAACCTAAAAAATTACAAGAATACATTCATCCATTACATTTCCAATAAGCAACAAAATATTTGCAGAGCTCATTTCATTGAACATTTTGCTCTAAATTTTCCCTTTAGGGATCCTCAACTGAGACCATTTTACAGCAGATGTTTAGTGCACGATCGGTTAATGGGTTATACAAAACACACCGGTCTAATAGAAACTCCTAATGGCCAAAGGTTTGAGACCGGCATATTTTAATGAGTGAATTCACTGAAAAACAAGCAACTTTTGAAAATACAGATTATGTAGTGCCTATTCAATGTGTAATGTCATCACACACCACTGGGAACAAAATTAATACTTATAATTGAATATTTTGTCAGAAATCATTGGGTTTTTTGTGAGAGCATCGATTTTGGCCAATTACTTTCGTAACTTGAATAAATCACAGATTGACACAGACACAGTGATAGGGCCCAAATTCAAAACTTATTCCCATTGTTTTCACTGTCTGTTAGTCATTCAATGTCACCACAATAAAAAATAACACTGAGATTTTGATAGCAGTTTGAATGAGCTGCAGCATCGATTGGGCAAGTTTTTGACAGAATTCAGGTGTTATTTCCAGCACCTACACAACATTTATGCAGTTGATCAAGTGAGCCTCAAGTGTGGCATTTATGAGCAGAGACATTCTGCTTCCTACATTCTCAATAATATTCAAGTCTGTAACTGCAACCAGGTCATGGCTACACCAAAGGAATGACCTTCTGATTCAGCCAGGATTTGGCAGCCTTTATGTCAATACAAAGTGCCCCATCCTGTTGGACTTAGCTGATGACTGGCTGGTGGTTAAGTTTTGCAATTTTTTCTTTTGAAATGTTAATATACACAGTTCCGTTTATCCTGTCCAGAGTTCTATGGCACTATCCAAAATCCATTTCTCCAGCAACCAACACTACCTACTCCCCATACCATGACCATTAGGAACCTGCTTCACCATCGATATGACATGCTAGGGATTATGAATTTGATTATGTGGTCTCATATGCCTGCAGGAATTGTAGAATTGTAGAAACAATTGAATTGTGTGAATAACTAATATACTTTCAGCTGAAAACATCACACACTTTCAAAGAGAGGCAGCACCATGTTATGGCAAAAAGACCGCCAAACCCAAGCAAAAGGGCATCCCTGGAACCATGGCCTGGTTGCAGTTCAGCTTTGAACCGCATTGAGAATGTGTGGACGCCGCACGTGATGAAGTAGAAACTAGAGATTTATAATCCCACTTATGAGGCTCACTTGTTCAACTGGCAGTGTGGGTGCACGAGATAACACCTGAGTTCTGTAAAAAATTGGAAAAATCGATAGTGCAGCGCATTCAAACTTTTATCAAAAACACAATTTATCACTGCAAATCCTGAACCTTAGTGTTATTTCTTATTGTGGTGACATTAAATGACTCATGACAGTCAATCAGTGGAAATAATTGATTTTCGGCCCTTTCAATGTGTTAGTGTCAATCAGTGTTTTATTCACGTTGGGCGATAGAAACTGCCATAATTTATGCTTTTGCACAAATAATCTATGATTACAAAAAATGTTCAATTGTAAGTAAATTATTAATAGTATTCATACAAAAAAACATCAAAGAAGAGGAAAGAATAAGAGCAAATTGACAGTTGAGTATATGTTTGAGGAAGGGCTGGTGGTCAATGGACTCAGTGCAATGGAAAGAATGAGTGGAAGGTGCACGAGCAAAATGGTATAATTTCAAGGTTAACCATGAGAAGGTAATGACCATTTATATTTAGAACACAGTGTGATAGATTGGAAGAGAAAAAGGAGGTGACGGAAGTAATTTCAAGGTCCAGGATGGGATTCTTGATGAATCGAGAAGTCGACCTATTGAAACGGATTGCTTATGAGAGAAGGTTCAGAAAGTCAGATGCCAGAGGGTTAAAGCGATATCGATATATGAATATTGAAATCGCCACTGACCAAGAATTCATTTGGAGTAGTGGAAGACAGTGAAAGGAGTTAAGCAATTTACTGATGGTTTGTAGGAATAAGCATATAAGGTAGGAGGATGGTAATTAATTAAAACTGTGAGTAGATCTGAGGCAAGTCGGAGTGTTGTCGACGAGCTTTCGAAAGAACTAAACGTGTGGCGATAAAAATTTAGGATTGCCTAGGAATCAGTCCGTTGAAGATTCCAGGGTAGGTATACAGTACGCTAAGATACTGCAGCAGCACCAGAGATATGTGGGGAGGTGGCGGCCAATGAACAGACGGGTATCATGGGTGGACGAGGCACTATAAAGCAACTACCCGTAGTCAGGAAACTGTCAGAGAAATGATTTTATATAACAGCTGCATACACTTCAAGCAGGTATTCGGCATAGTGTGGCAACAGGGGCTCTGGCAGGTGCTGAGAAGTTACAGAGCGCCAGAAAATTGGTGGTGGCACTGTTGGAATAATAATAATAATAATAGTAATAATAATAATAATAATAATAACAATGACGATTTCTATAGCGCCGTAACACAGCCACGCCGTTACGAGGGCGCCTCACATACTAAACTAAACAGCAGGATAGGCCTTGAGGAATAAATGAGTCTTAAGTCCAGATTTGAAGGAGTCAACTGAGCCAGCCGCTCGCAGAGCGGGAGGAAGACTGTTCCAGCATCTGGGGCCGGCCACCGAGAAAGCGCGGTCACCGAATCGGGTTTTCATCCGCCGTACGCTAAGATCGCTTTTGTCAAGCGATCTACATCATGGCCAAAAGTTTACGAACACCAATTTTCTGGCAATAAATTGACATAAACTGTAGAAGAAATTGTTTTTAACGTTTTAGAACACATCTACATTGTAGATATCATAGTATATACATGTACATACATACATACATACATACATCCACACATACATACATACATACAGTACATGCATATTTAAACATTCAGTAAGTGTCATGCTACAGTCATTGTTCAATATTTGCCATGATATCCCTTGTTCTGTAGTACTGTTTCAATGCGTCCAGGCATGGATCTTGCTAACTTCTTGCAAAGGTCATGAGTAATCTCCTGGACCCACACACGCCTAATCCAGTGGATCAAGTATGCTTCAGATGTGGGATTAGGCCTATGGGCAGCTATCTTCTGCTTCATGACCATCCACACATTCTCGATTATATTCAAATCTGGACTGCATCCAGGCCACGGGCCGAGTAGTTCAATGTTCTCTTGCGCTAATCAAGCCTTAACTGCCTTTGTTTCATGACATGGAGCCCCATATTGTTGGAAATGTGTTGCATTATGAATCTGAATGAAAGCCCCAGCTGTCCCGGAAGAACGTGAGAGATCGGCTGATCTTCTGTCGAAAGTTCAAAAATTGGACACCTGATCAATGGGAGCATGTCATGTTCTCAGATGAGAGCACCTTTACCCAGTTCTACAGTTTCTGTAGACATGTCAGGCGACCACCAAACAAAAGACATAATCCAAGGTATGTCATTCCGACAGTGAAACAGGCGCCAAAGGTGATGGTTTGGGGTGCGGTGTCGGGTGCGGGACGCGCGGGTTTGTGGATCATGCCAAAGAATACTACAATTAACGGTAAAGTTTATTTGGATGTCCTCAAACAGAAACTGTCTGAGAACATGACATGCTCCCATTGATCAGGTGTCCAATTTCTTCCGGGACAGCTGGGGCTTCCGTGCAGGTCTGTATGATTTAAGGCCGGCATCGAATAGCCGTCTTCGTATTGTTCTTTTACTTGGTTTTTTCTCAGGGGTGCCATTCCGACAGTGAAACAGGCGCCAAAGGTGATGGTTTGGGGTGCGGTGTTGGGTGCGGGACGCGCGGGTTTGTGGGTCATGCCAAAGAATACTATACAATTAACAGTAAAGTTTATTTGGATGTCCTCAAACAGAAACTGCCACCTTTCATTCAGATTCATAATGCAACACATTTCCAACAAGATGGGGCTCCATGTCATGGAACAAAGGCAGTTAAGGCTTGGTTAGCGCAAGAGAACATTGAACTACTCGGCCCATGGCCTGGATGCAGTCCAGATTTGAATATAGGCTAATCGAGAATGTGTGGATGGTCATGAAGCAGAAGATAGCTGCCCATAATCCCACATCTGAAGCAGACTTGATCCACTGGATTAGGCGTGTGTGGGTCCAGGAGATTACTCCTGACCTTTGCAATAAGTTAGCAAGATCCATGCCTGGACGCATTGAAACAGCACTACAGAACAAGAGATATCACTGCAAATATTGAGCAATGACTACAGCATGACACTTACTGAATGTTTAAATATGCATGTACTGTATGTATATACGTATGTATGTATGTATGTATGTATGCATGCATGTATGTATGTATGTATGTATGTATTTATGTATGTATGTATGTATGTATGTATGTATGTATGTATGTATGTATGTATGTATGTATGTATGTATGTATGTATGTATGTATGTACATCTATATACTATGATATCTACAACGTAGATGTGTTCTAAAACGTTAAAAACAATTTCTTCTACAGTTTATGTCAATTTATTGCCAGAAAAATTGGTGTTCGTAAACTTTTGGCCATGACTGTAAGTCGCAACCCGGAGGCGGAGGAGTGAGTCCCGATGCAGAAATCACGCACATAATCGGCGCAGCTCCGTGGAGGGACTTGTACACAAGTAGACAGATCTTAAATTCAATCCTCTGTGGAACAGGAAGCATCTGCACAGCAAGTCATTGAGTGCAGTGAGGGTGGATGGTGAATTTATTAATAGAGTAGTTCAAGACAGTGGTGAGAAAAAGGTGTGCACTGTTCCCTGTCTCCTTCACTTGATCCTGGAGTCAGTTATGAGTCTTGCACTCGAGATCCACGTAAACCTAAATAAACCATTCTGTTCAGAAATGAATGCTGAATCACTGTATTACGCGATTAGCTATCTCAAACTAAAATCAAAATCCAGGGTTGGTGGTAAGAACCTTCTTGGTAGTCCATGTCACAAAAAAGCTTGGTAGCATGAGGGTTAATAAAAACATGAAACTTCAATCTTAACATTTCCTATAATTATAATAATAAAACAAATATATTAGATAAGAAACAGGTAGTACACCAAGGAGAGAGGATACTAATAAAACCAGGTGAGCTTCAGTGAGCAAACAGCATTCAGCACAATGATCGCATAAGAGAACATAATGACACTAAACAATTACTAATGAAGGATATGAACATGATCCATACTCACTGGCTCTTCGAGTGAAGTTTTGAACACGTGCTTCATAGTGTGACAGACTCAGCATTCTGTCCATTCAGCTACCTTATGGACCTGTCAACAAGTATGTACAGTCTTTATAAAGCAATTGCTAATCACACTTTGGTGTACAGTCATCAAATATACACAGTAAAATATATAATTTCAATTAATATATATAAAAGGCCAATGCTTTTAACAGCAATTTCTTGCTAAAAATTATTCTAGTGGACCTATGAAATTGATATTTAAGAGAAAATTAAAATTGTAGTTTCGTGCCAAAACAGCAACATTTAAGCTTATTTAGATATGTTATTGAATATATTTAACATTTGAGCATATTTAATTATATTTTTCATGATGACTGTCATCATTCTTATTTCTATTTGTGCAAGTGTAATTTACATCAATCCAACTGCAAGTTTCACAAAGCTGCCTTCATTAATCCAACTTTTACTTGCACATGAATTATTTTCATCACTCCAACTTCTAAGCGAAAAAAATGGCAAAAATCCATCATATAATAGTAAAAATGATTCCATTTCCGATGAGCAACAGCAATTCTCAAAAGTTCGTTGCAGGGTGCTGGGAGTAAACATGTATCCTGACTTGTGATTGGCTGAAAGGTCTGTGCACTTTGGAAATATGTCACTCGGACTCGACAAGCGGCCCTAGCAGGCGGGACAGATTTCTGCTCCACCTGCATCTCATATCAAACTAGCTGCAACGAATACCCTGACCTACACTGAGATATAACCAAAATGTAACTTCACCTTCGGATATGCTCCAGCACAATCTACATTCTATAATTCTATCGATGCACAGGAAGAACTCAACACCAGTCATAAGATCCTGAATAAAAACACAATACAAAACTGAGTAATGAGTATATCACCAAAATTATTTTAATTTGAGTATTTACACAAAGATAGATATATTCATAGATCTGGCATCACTACAACTCAGTTGGTTCTTAGCAGTAAAGGAGTCAAGCTTACTTGACGCATATCGGCGACCGAGCCAACGTACTCATCTGCCAGTGAGACACATGAAGATAAGCAAACGGACATAAAGACAGACAGATAGTGGGACACAAAGATGGTCTTTACGACCTAGTACAATTATAGCGTTTAGGAAAATACATTAGAGAGGACATTATTTACGTGTTTTGTTGTAGAAAATGCTTCATATAGCATATTAAAATCAATGGCCTAATTGCAGAACACGGGCCCGCTAGTTTTTAGCGATTTTAGGGTTAAACCGTATTATAGGTTGATAAATTATTTTCCTTTTCTATATCCCGTAGTTTATGCTGCTACATTAAGAAATATCCAAAATCGTGAATATAGTGCCCTATGTTCACGGGTTTCATGAAAGGGGTTCCCTTAGATGTTTTTTGACCATCGTTAACGATAGAAGTGCAGCCACTTTTTCGGAACCGTTGATTTTACAACACAGACTACCAGGTGACAAGGCCGTAGCCAGGATTTGATTTCGGGGTGTGTTTCTTCAGTTTCCCGTCCGAAAAACTGATGACTTTTTAGTCATCCGACCGAAATCAATTCATTCTATTTTTTCACATTATTTCATTGGGTTTTCATGGTTTTATTTCATGGTTTTTACATCATGTGCTAGTAACTGTAGGCCCTATTCTATTATTTTTTACTTTTTACATTTCGGGGGTGTTCAAACACCCAAAAACCCTAGCTAGGGCCTTGCCAGGTGATTACTTTGTCTTCTGAGTTCTGACATCGTTTGAGATCAGTATATTCATTGGCAAACTTGTTGCTGCAGCCCGTGCTGATGCTAACCAATTTTCTTTCATTTATATGTGGATGCCAACATATCAGACAGCTTCTATAATGATGACCCGCTCTGGTTAAACGAATTTATGAATGTGCTTACAAGTTTAGTAGACCGCAGATGCCCTCTTGACACTGGGGTACGTAGCCGTAGTGACAATTTACCCTACGCAAAGGGTCATATGTAGCCTATGATGCTCCAGGGGCCAGGAATCCGCGAAGGATAGGCCTTGTAGACTGAGTAAGAGCCTATAAGCTACGAATAAGACAAAATGGATTAAATTTAGCAACCTCAGCAACCTCCGAAATGGCCAGATAATATAGCAATCTCGGAAAATGGCCAAATAATTTATCAACCTAAACTACGGTTTAACCGATTTTAGTATAGTATATAGTATCTACTGACGACACCGACCCTAACACTAACCCTAACCGACACCCAAGACGCTTAACCTGACCCTAACCTACCCTCACGACGCTTAACCTGACCCTAATCTTCATTTGCGCCAAATCAACAACTTGGATTTTGAATTGAATATGAATATCATTGCGTAGTTGACGCACACTGCAAGATTTTAGCAATATTTTAGTATAATATATATAGTATTTAATGACGACACTGACTCGAAAACTAACCC
>OX457043.1:24868888-24875230 GCA_949752735.1 Lumbricus terrestris | reverse complement strand
ACGCCATAGTAAAGTCTTCATTGCACGTCACAACGTCACATAAATCAGCGTCTGACCCCACCTCGTTATTTATCTGCAATTCTTCATACTCTATAACTGTGTATATAATGATATTTCTCGCAAGAATCAGACTTTGATTTGCATATACGCTGCAATCGTCCAACACACGCATGTGCTCAGGGACGGATCCATTGTGGAGGGGGGGGCAAATCTGACCATGGTCCCCCTTTTAGAAATTTCTTTATTTTTTACCAGCTATTCTGGCTTGGAAAGTTGACGTGCCCTCCCCATGAGTAGTTTCGGAGTAGGCCCAGGAGGTCCGTAGTACAGGAATTCAAGAACACTGTACAACTAAAAAAGTCATCAACTATTTTTGGGGAAAAATGGTTGCGGTTTTTCTGGGAAATGGTATCTTTTTGCTCAAGATTTCGACTAAATGACTAAAAAAGGTCATCAACTATTTTGGCGGATAAAATGGAATCTTTTTCCTGGGAATTCCACAAATGACTTTAAAAAGTCATCAGATTTTTCGGTGACCAAAGACGAAATTTTTTGCCCACTCCCCGTTCGAAAATTTCTGGGTCCACCCCCGCATGTGCTCTACTCATCAATAACCACACAATAGGAGCTTTTACGAAACCATAAACAATGTCACGTGACAATGCTTACGTAAGGCAAAACATTTCAAAATGCCGTCGAGTTGTTGCGTTAAAGACTGCACTAACAGACATGGAAACGACAAAGAAATCAGATTTTATCGATTTCCTCTAGGACTAAATCGAGAGATCACAGATCAGAAGTGATAGTATACGGATCCGGCAAAACACTGAGCTGCTGATTCGGTCCATAAACTTCCAGTTTCTTCAAATAAAATTGCCTGGCCTCTTCCGGCACACTGTCAACATACTTCACAGTTGATTTAGACATTCTTAAAAATTAATAATGCATTGTAAATCGTCAAAATATGAATGTTTTGGTTCCGTTGTTTACAATGTTTCCGCAACAGCTAAGGCTGATTGTGCCTTACATAGAGTTTGAAACGCAGTTATTATATCTATGGTAAAAGCTCCTATACCAAATTTCGTCGGTCCGTTTATTCATCTGCGTAGAACTGAGGCTCGCCGTTCTACGTCGTATGCTGCACACCGTGCGAAAAAGCCTTTATCCAAACATCTACATACATGTACACTCTATAGTGTGGCTGAGAAGACGTTTATTGTCTTCCGTATACTACATGATTGATGTCGTGTCAAATGTCTCGGATGACGGTCGTTTGTTTTAGGGAAATCCTTACTGCTTTAACTCTCCGAGTTGTTCAATAAATGCGCCATATAAGCCTAAGCCTAGACTATTGGTCCGAAGCGTACATGTATGCCAGCGTCTCTTTTATTAGTGGCATCCTGCTGGTCATTAATCATTGATAAGGTGAAGGCGTTGAATGAAACAAAGACTCGATTATAATTATATTTAAATTAGCAACGCTAACATTGACGCTGTATATAAAGCATGCATGTATATAGCATATATATTTATAGCACCATGGGCGGAGTTTGGTTTCCGATCTTGGAGGGGCTAAAGCCTTCTGGGGGGGGGATAAGCCCGGGAAAAGAAACCATTTACACGGTAAAAAAGATGAATCTGGGTCTTCTGGGGGGGGGGCCTTAGACCCCCATAGCTCCTGATAAACTCCGCCCATGTATAGCACTTCGGTAAAGTTATTACCGGTATCATTTGCAAATCGTATACGCTCAAATCTTTCATCGATCCGACATTTTAGTTTTCATCTCGACCTTTTAATAAACGTTACAAATTTTGACTGTGTAGTATAAGCTTAAGCTGCTCACTCTTAGGTGTGTCCTCTTGGGGCACGGACATTTCCACCTATAGACAAAACCCCCGTGGACAAACCCCTGGACAAAACCCCAGGACAAAGCCCCAGGGTAGGGAAAATGTTCTACACTGAAAAATTGTCTCTTTTTCTTGCCTCTCTGCCTGCCAACTGTCCGTCCCTGTACGTCCCTCTTTGCCTATAGGCTACCTCTTTCCGCGTTGCTCTCTGCCTCTCAACACGAATGGGAAACGGACATTATACCCCCCGGACAAAAGCCCTCCGGACATTATCCATCGGACAAAAACCCAAAATGTTGTAAAATATAAGAATATAGGACAATGTTAGGGTGAATATCTATATACATTAGACATTACAGTTGAATATTGTTAGAAAATAGTAAGGCTTATATTTGTATTTTATACATGAAAATTATACATAAAATCTATAAGAATATGCTTAGGTAGGACTATAGGCTATATTTAGCATATCTATAGGCATTAAGATTCTAGGTCGAAATATAGCCTACTACTAATAATATATTACTAATTTATTACACTATTCGTCCAATGTTCCTGACAGATGTAGTTCATTTGAAATATATTTTTGTTTGTTAAGAACATTTGCAAGTCTCTAACTTAAGTCGCAAGCAGCATTAAAAGGTCTTAATTGTGGATCTAACTGACACTAACAACTCCTTTTGTTAGAAATGAATAACTAAATGACGCTAACAAGTCTATATCTATATATATATATATATATATATATATAGTTTGCATCTGAAGGGCAGTATAAGTGTTATCGGCGGAGACGGCAATAACAAGTTTACACAGCAGACAAAACCAGAACGATAAATGAAGAAACAGACTAATTGCACAGAGGTGGGGGTTATTGTCCGGGGAATAATGTCCCGGGAGGGGGATATTGTCTGGAAGGATAATGTTCGGGGGGGATAATGCACGTGGGGATAATGTCCAGGGGATAATGTCCTAGAATCCAACACGAATGCCTGCCTGAGTGTTCCTTTTGTGTCTGTCTCTGCGGCCACTCGTGTGTCTTGTTTCGTCTGTCCGTCTCGTATGTTCTCTTATCTAATAAAGAACCAATCGAGATCAATTACGATCTGACCGAGATTTTATCAATCAAAGCAGCTGCAGAGGCGGATAAGGAATATGTAGAAATGAAGGGCCACGAGGAGAGAGAGGGGGAGGAGAAGGAGGGGAGGAGAAGGAGGAAGCGGAGGAGAAGGAGGAGAAAAAGGGGGGAGGAGAGGGAGAAGACGGAGGAGAAGACGGAGAAGAAGACGGAGGAGGAGGCTGGGAAGAAGGAGAAGGCGGGGGAGGAGACGGAGAATGAAGAGAAAGAGGGAGGGGAAGAAGAAGACGGAGAAGGAGGAGGAGGCGGGGGAGGAAGATGAGTGGGACCAAGCAGTCTCTTCTGAGACATACTGTCCATCGTCATTCCATTCTATTTTATCTCTTAATCTTTGTCCATTGCAGAAGTACACCATCAAACCAGTTATGCAACCTGCCAGTCAGACAGCTGCAGGCCAGTTATACAGACTATCAATCAATCAAATCAAATCAATCAATCAATCAATCAAATCCGTTTATTCATAGAGATCAATGCATGAGAAAAAACAATTGACAATAAAACGCACTGACGAGAGAAAAGAGTAAACACAAAGTAAGTTATAAACAAAGTATCAGCAGTTATAGAATTAAATGATCCCTGTGAAAGGGAGACCTAGAAAGGGAATGACCCCGCTAGCCTAGGCACCCACTAACAGGAAAAAAGAAAGAAAATTATCATGACAGCTGAGGATGAAAATTATTATTAAGCAAAATAAAGAAAAGAAAACAGAAAGAGACAGAAGGAGAAGAAGACAAATAGTAATTAATTCAAAGTAGGACTTTCATCAAAGACAGAGATGAGGAAGTGATGCAATAGGGACACAGCATAAAATATAGAGTGGGAGTATAAGTGGTATATAAATTGGAAATGCCAAGCTATGATGATCAGACTAGGAAGATCAAAGTGGTGACATATATAACATGGTAAAACAAGAACCATTAATTAGCAATAAGATATTTTTTAAAGTTTTTCCTTTTTTTAGAGGCTGGAGCAATGCCAAAGGAACACATGGGAGGAGGGGGCATGAAATGTTCAAAAGGGGTAGAGGCTTTAGGGATATTAGCTGCTAGTGAAGTGCCAATTGTAGTGAAATAACTATTAAAGGTATTTGCAATGAGGGTTGGGTCCTGTTCCAGGCCAGATCCAATTAGAAAAGAGGTGGGAAGACATGATTCTTAGTTGGAACTAAGCCAGTAGAGAAGGAGGCATTAATTATAGTATTAAGGGGTGTAGCAATAGCATATATCGAGGATTTAGCAACCAAAGGACTGATGTCATCCGGGCTAGATAAAGAAGATCTTAGCAAATTAGAGACTTGGATAATCTCCAGTTCAGAGGCTGGAGCAATGCCAAAGGAACACATGGGAGGAGGGGGCATGAAATGTTCAAAAGGGGTAGAGGCTTTAGGGATATTAGCTGCTAGTGAAGTGCCAATTGTAGTGAAATAACTATTAAAGGTATTTGCAATGAGGGTTGGGTCCTGTTCCAGGCCAGATCCAATTAGAAAAGAGGTGGGAAGACATGATTCTTCATTGGTGTTAAGAATTTGCTTAATTACTTTCCAAGTTAAATTTAAGTTATTGCCACATTGGATAAAGCAATCAGAGTAGTAACGCGCTTCACATTCTTTTCTAACGGACTTAAATTTGTTACGATATTGAGTGAATAATTGTTTGTTCAATATGGTGGGGTTCAACAAATATTGTTTATGGAGACGCGCCTTTTTCCTGCAAGAATTAAGAAGAGATTTAGTCATCCAAGGTTGCTTTAAACTATTTCGACCCTTATTTTTAACAGATATCAACGGAAAAGCTTTATCATATAATATTTTATATTTTTGAAAGAAGGCAGTATAAGCTTGGTTAGGACCATTAGTTGAACAAATATTACCTACAAAGTCCCAATCTGTTAGATTAAGAGAGTTAAGAAATAGAGACTTAGCCTCGGGTGGAAATTTACGAGAGTGGGTATAGGAGATAGGATTCCGGAGTGTGGGACAGAGATTGGTGTGGAGAAGTATAGGGAGATGATCAGAAATATCATTAATTAAAATACACGAGTCCTGGGAAGGGGACAAACAGTTGGTAAATATATTATCTATAAGAGTTGCAGTGGTGTCAGTGATTCTGGTGGGTATTAGATCTATAGTAAGACAGACACGGAGACAAAAGAAAGCCGGACAGTCCATGGGCACCATCTATAAGCAACCAGCCGCATATAGACAGACGGAAAATATACAGTTGTGCACGTAAAGAAGATAGACATCATGCTCATCAACGCGGACGGACATTCGAAGAGAGGGCAGTGTACAGACGAGCTTTATGGCACAAAACAGACGAATTTATGCAGAAAAATACAAGAGCATTTAAGTAAGTAAGTACGCGTGTAAGTAGCCTTTCCTCATTAATACAAGACAAGCAATAGCAACAGTGGCGTAACCAGGAATTTTTCATGGGGGGGTTTATGGCCGGAAACCCTGTTTTTTTGCTATTTTTCTTACTTAAATGGAAAAATAACCTTAAAAAAACCTTTTTCCGGAGCCAATGGGGGGGTTTTAACCCCCGAAACCCCCCCCTTGCCTACGCCACTGAATAGCAATAACTGATAAAAACAGACACTCAATAATTACGGTTGAGAGTTGTAAACAATTAGGAAAATTCGACAATTGGTCCGTGTATTGCTGCTACAGTGGGACGTTTGAACTCCGTATAATTAATCGCAATTTATATTTAAAAAAATACAAATGCTCACTTATAATTATCTCTGTGGATCAATAAGCCATTGCAACATTAGCAGCAAGCGGATCGCTATACGTCTGATGACCATCTGCCTGTTTGCGATGCACATTTGTCTAATGCACGAAAAACTAATGAAATTGTCCAGAGGGAAACGAAGCCTTGACTTCTAACAGCGCTCATGCGCATGGGCGGCTTCGCTTGCACTCACATAGATATACGCATATATAAATATATACATATATACATATATATAATTATATATATATATATATATATATAACGGGTATCTAATCCGCATCAGGCCAATAAAATCGTCGACAAAATAGGACGATGTCGCCGATGATTACCCTCACCGGATCCTCAAATTGGCGATCAATGTGGTTGAGGAGGTTATCCGGGAGGATTTTCGCAGATTGTTTCAATAAATTATATATTCATTCGTAATACTGAAGAAGTGTATGTAGATTATTTCCGAGAAATAGCTTGAAAAGAAAGGGCTGCATTACTACATGAGACACTGATTAGACGAAAATACAGAGAAGCAGAGACAGACAGACAGACAGACAGACAGAGAAAGAGAGAGACAGAGAGAGAGAGAGAGAAAGAGAGAGAGAGAGAGAGAGAGGAAGAGGAGGGGAAGGG
>OX457043.1:24861388-24863888 GCA_949752735.1 Lumbricus terrestris | reverse complement strand
CCGAAAAAAGGTACCAACTCATCCGCCAAAAAAGTTGATGACCTTTTTTTTAGTCCGGTTGTGTCATAGTCCAGAGTACACTAAATCAAATGGGGGGCCACGTCCCGTGCGATTTCTTTAGTGGGGGGCCTGGTACCTTGTTTTTTTCTCCCGTTGTATTATATTAATGGTTTCTTGAAACCAAATGGGGGGCCACGTCCCATGCAAATTTTTTTGGGGGCCATGGCTTGAGGTAGATTCGAATCTGCGACCTTCGCTCACAAGGCGACGAACTTACCGCTACACCACCGCGTCCCATTCGTATAAAGATCTAATATAGGTTATACCCGGCACATATAATTATATAATTATATATAATTAGTCTATATAATTAAATATAATGGTCAGCTTGTGCATACGTGCGTGTATGGACAGCGACAGAGTATATTATTAGAGGAACGTTAGAGAGATGTATTGAGAATAAATCAAGCAACGAGAAAGAAGGAAAAGTGATGGAATAGAGAAGCCATGATAATGGAATATCCAAGAAAACGGGTCGTATAAATTCTCCACGACAAGCATCAACTATAATAGGCTATATCATCTCTATTATAGTATGATAAGAAGAGATGCGGAAGATGGAGGGGAACCCGATGCTTGGTTTAATGCTGACGGATTAGACATCTGCCTCTGCAGTCGGACAACGGTTCATCTTTTGCAAATTGCTATCATTGTCTATAGCATCCCTTTCCCAACCGCCACACTCCCCCTGCATGTGGCAGCGTGGATGAAATTATTACCCTGAATCAGTCACTGGCTATGATTACGTGTCTCAGATGGACTCTACTCTTGTGAAGTCTTCATGACCCGCTTTGTTTACGGCAGACAGGGTTTCAAATGGACTTTTATATCTACTGGATGTTAATAGCTTTCTCACATTCAGCAGGAAACCTAGAATTGCTGGATAACAAAAACAGATCTCAAAATGATTAATGAGAAGAGATCTGCTCTTTGACACATACCGTAATATGATCAGACATTATTATGATGAATGTATTATCTGAAACACTTGCGATTGAGCGGCTTCTGAATTCCGCTCTCTCGCGTTCTTTCCCCATCCTTTCCCGTCACCCACCGTCACCCTCCTCGTGCTCCCCTATCCATCACTCCTCGGTGTTTCCATTCGAAACTATAGCCTCACCTCTTTATGTGCCCTTACACCGTCTCAACTGATCCTCCACCTTCCAATTCTCGACTCTATAACAGCTGTTCACTTCTGTTCGTTTTACCACGCGCGGCATGCAGTCGATTATTTTATTGTGTCCCCGTGTTACGGCGTGTTAAGACTTACCTATTACAAACTCCTTACCATAATTATATACTCATGTTAAGACAAACATAATACAGACTCTTTACATAATAGACTGGTTCTCTGCCATATGTGACTGCTCTTCTGGATATTGAACCAATTACGAGTAGTTAGGAGCTTCATCGGTTGATATCTTGCGAATTAGACACCGGCGCCGTAGAAGTGACCAATAGTTATAAAGACAGATTGTTCACTCTATTTACTTCAGCCGTAATTAATTTTATATTTTTTGACTTGTTTCTAGCTCACAGCGCAAACAATTGAACTCTATTCTGGATTCGTATCGTTATCGTAATCTCCAAACTCCTAAAACGCCATTCGAAGACCAAGCGCAGAGGGGCACAAACGTATTCACGAGAGCTGATTCATCCATCATCGATAAATGACAAAAATGTCTGTCAACTCGATAGGTCCTATCAGCTAAATCTGATTTTTCGGTGGAAATAGCCCAACAGCGACAGCAGGAGGTTTCCAACGCAGAGATGAATAACAGATGACCAGCTGCACCAGGTCATTGGCCTCCAGCTGTCGACCGCAGCATGTAGCCTATACACTGGAGTATGCAGTCGTGAAACTAATGTCCTGCTACACACGTAAACAAACGCATATGAATAGTTTATGCATACACACATAGGCTACGTACATGCATACATACAGGCATGCATAGATGCATACATACATTCAAACATACATACATACATACATGCATACATACATGCATACATACATACATGCATACATGCATACATGCGTCCATGCATACATACATACATACATCCATGCATACATACATACATACATACATACATACATACATACATACATACATACACACATACATACATACATACATACATACATACATACATACATACATACATACATAGTCTACGATTGAATTAGTCCACCGTGCGTTTGGCTGAGGATGAATATATTATTTAGAAAGAGATTCACACGCACGGGATCCACGTATAGACTGTGACGCAATACACAGAATGGAGAATGATCGAGTATTATAGTTGGTCCCATGTGCATAAGGAAGTTCATTGGAGTCAAGAGAGGTTTTTGGTTGACAGGAATGGCCATGAAAAAACAGCTAAATAAACTTGAAACATTTTGTTTTTATACAACGTAGGACTGTATATACATGTA
>OX457043.1:24733888-24856388 GCA_949752735.1 Lumbricus terrestris | reverse complement strand
GCTATAATATTATTGTGCATCGAAAACGCTAAGAAAGGGGAAGAGGAAGAGGTGAGGGAGGAGGACGAGGAGGAGGAAGACGAGGACGAGGGCAAGCGGAGGAGGAGGCAGATTCAAGAAGAAGAAGAAAAAAGAGGAGGAGGGCGATGAAGAGGAGGACCAGGAGATAGTTAGAAAGGAAGAGGAGGAAAAGGAAGACGAGGAGGAGGAGGAATAGTGGAAGAGAGGGAGGAGGAGTAAGAAGAGGAGGAGGAGTCACATACAAACAGACAGGAAGGTGCAAAGAGAAAGCAATAGAGAGTCGGTGTGTGTTTGCATGTTTGTAGAAGGAGAGACAAGCACAAAGGAGAGCAGGGAAATAGTCAGTGAAATCGAGATGATGAACGAGAGAGAGAGAGAGAGAGAGAGAGAGAGAGAGAGAGAGAGAGAGAGAGAGAGAGAGAGAGAGAGAGAGAGAAAGAGAGAGAGAGAGAGAGAGAGAGAGAGAGAGAGAGAGAGAGAGAGAGAGAAAAGGAAGCAGTTAAGCGGAGGTACGGAGTAGGATACATAGACACAGCTAGATGTACATGTATGCTGTAGTTCACGGCTAATGATGCCCGAGAGATATGGGACTTCACGCAACGCTAATCGCTGCGAGTGCAGCTGCAGCAGCAGCAGCAGCAGCATGGACCGCAGCGGAAACGGAGGATGGGGAGACCGAGAGAGATGCGGCGGAAGAGGAAGAAGAGGAAGAGGAGGAGGAGAGGAGGGGGAAGAAGAGGAAGAGTAAGAGGAAGGAGACCTACAGAGATACAGCCGAGGATGAAGAAAAAGAGGAGGAGGAAGAAAAGGAGGAGAGGAGGAAGAGGAAGAAGAGGAAGAGGAAGGAGGAGGAAGAGGAGGAGTAGAAATCTCTGTTCAGCGACGAATTGCAATCAGTCAGAACGAACGACAAAGCATACAGACGAAAACGAGCAGACAAAGAGACAGACAGACACACGCAGAAAGACGAACACAGATAGGCAGAGGTATAGATAGAAGGACAAAGATTGGTGGCATATATAAAATCAGCGATGCGTGTAGAAGAGGAGAGCGTGAGCTGTGTAGTCTATCTTTAGGTTAAGAAGAATAACCATAAAAACAATACTGAGCATATAATATTATTTATACGGCACATTATAAACACAGCCCTTGAGAAAGTCTTTGAGAAGCTAGAGAAGAAAACAGACAGAGATGTTAAAAAGGACAAAACATACACAGAGACAGACAGACAGACAGAGCAAGAATGAGAGAGGGGAAAGAGTGTACAGAGTAAATAGATAAGCAGGCAGAAGCATGTGCAGGGAATGGAGGACTTGGCGAGGGACAGACAGACAGACAGACAGACAGACAGACAGACAGACAGACAGACAGACAGACAGACGTACGTACGTACATACATACATACATAAATAAAAAACATACATACATACATAAGTAGTAGGTAGAGTATTGGTTCTATATCAAAAGGCACTATTGTTTCTATATCAGCACCCCCCACCTGATATAGAAAAGCTCATTAATATTGATGACAAATAGTCACGTGACTAATTAATATTCATGTAATGCTATGAGGTCATAATTGGAGTACGTTCTGGAAGCCGTACGTGTGTTTGTATGTGTGTATGTCTGTTTGTATGTGTGTATGTCTGCTTGTATGTCTGTCTGTCTTTGTGCATGTTTGTGCCTGTCTGTGTGTATACCTAACTGACTATAAGCAGCCTTTAATGACATACCTAATTAATATTCATGATGTGACGTCATCCACGAGAACTTTCTCCAAGATTCCAGTAACTGTTTGTATGTCTGCCTGTATGTCTGTCTGTCTTTGTGCATGTTTGTGTCTGTCTGTGTGCATACCTAGATGCTATCACGCTTTGCCTATTTGCATGTTGACTATTGTCCTTTGTGGATGTGACTCTCATTATGCACGTGAGATCGCTATCAATCCAACCGTCCTCGTCTCACATTAATTTTAAAAAGAGCTAAGAATTGACCATCTTCACTCACATAGTTCATTCTATATGCGCTACATAATCTTTTATTCACAATTGTCATAAGCAATAAATCAATACAATCAGCAGCGGCGTTTCTTAAAATTTATTCAGCGCTGCATCTTAAAAAGAGGAAACATTTACGGCACCCTCCTCGATTATGCAGGAATTGCACTGGCAGAGCGACAGACAGACCTTTCTACGCAAGGCGCATCTAATAAGCGTATTGGAGATATAAGGGTAAAATTTGGAACATATAGAAGTTTAGAGTAAGGGCGCGAGCGTATACTCGCTGAATATCGAAGTTTGCGCAGAGCATCGGGACAGCGACACCAGAAACCACCCAGCGTGACGGAACACGAGTCTGACAAAGCCGACCTCTGTGCCCTCCGGCATCTGAAGGACGCTGTGTATGACCAATGTGTTAACAATGGACCGATCACGCGTGCCTTATACAAAGGCCAGTCCTTAACAATACTGGATTGCCCTAAGGATAGAATTCTCTAGAAGATTCATTGTTGTGGCTTAATGCTCTTTACAGTGCATGCACAACGTCCATTATGTTTGACTTGCAGAGGTGACGAAGAGATAATTAATGTCATACCACTCCAACGGCTGCTGTCGTGTATAATGCCGTACACATAATCATTTAAATGTTAAGGTTTATTTGAAAATTTGTAAAGTCACCTCCTTTAAACAGTCATGCGAACTGTTGCGGCTAAAGAACAAACGTCAACTATATTCCAACTGGGGATGGCCCTCTCCAGTTAAGACGTCTTGGGACTGGCACCCAACAGCAGAGGGGCTAGTTTGCTGTATACAAGCTGACAAAAATTCAAGCATAATCGACGACATATGCTAACAAAGTCTATTGAATCGCTGTATGGTAACAAAATTCAATAGCGTCACCCTCCTTCTTTACACAGGCTTAGGACTGGCACTACACACTGGTAGCAGCCAGGGGGGCTTAGTTCGCTAGAATTTGATGAAAATTCAAGGACATTCGACACTGTGTGCTAACAATGACCACTGTCGTTAGCCTTTGCACGCGTGGCTGTATCTATGTCAGTACACCAGCCTCTAATCTTGACAATAATATCTGTTACACGGTAAAGTTATGCTCGCAGATGCAGTGGAAACTTACAATAATATCTGTTACATGGTAACAGTTATGCACGCAGATGCAGTGGAAACTTACAATAATATCTGTTACATGGTAAAAGTTATGCACGCAGATGCAGTGGAAACTTACAATAATATCTGTTACATGGTAAAAGTTATGCATGCAGATGCAGTGGAAACTTACACGTGCATTCTATTGGTACACTGTTAAAGCTAAGGGTGCTGATGGGGTGGAAACTCCCACTTAATGGTGCACTCTATTACTACACTGTTAAAGCTAAGGGTGGAGTTGCGGTGGAAACTCTCACTTAATGGTGGACTCTATTACTACACTGTTAAAGCTAAGGGTGGAGATGCGGTGGAAACTTCCACACAATGGTGGAAACTCCCACCTAAGGGTGGAAAATCTCACATAAGGGTGGAAACTCACACATAAGGATGGAAACTCATCCATAAAGGTGGAAAATTCCACATAAAGGTGGAAACTCACACATAAAGGTGGAAAATCCTACATAATGGTGGAAACTCGCATATAAGGTGGACTTGTGTCTTTTAATGCATGCAAGGAGGAAGTTTGTTATAGGGGTGGCGCCATCTGTTGTGTATGCATTATTAAAGAATAATAGCAGAGCTGTGGTATGTTTTTCATTCTCTAGCATTCAGATTCATGCATACAAATAACTACAACACTTTTAAAGTTCAAGTAACTTTATTCTTATACTTTGGAAACGAAATTATAAACCAAATAATCGTTCAATCCAGTATCAAAAGTTAACATGTTCGCTACAGCATTAATATTTCTACCTCTAGCTCTATGCAACGAATACAAAATACAGTAATGTCCACAAAATTTGCTAACTAAGCTTTGCAATTGGCGATCAGTAAAGATCCACCGTGCACAATATCTATGTAAAAATGTTCTGAACGGTGCTTCGGGTGGCGCACCCAGCGAGTCAAAGTATTCCCCATAGTCAGAATTCTCTATGTAAATAACGATCCAATGTTTCCCTGGATTGCCGTACGTATCTGTATTACACACGAGAATGGAGGGGCGATTTCTGTTTATCGTTGAAGGTAAGCGGTCGCATGGAAACACACCCAGAAACATGGGATCACACTTTGCATCTGCACGTAGTATCGAATATATCGTGTCACCGTCCATTTCAGTTGGTATAGTCGAAAATCACGTTTCTGGAGCGGTCGATTTCCAGAATATTTTCAAATTCTGCGAATGCGATGACGTTTATGGTTCTAGCCAAAGCCTGGCCGAACTTCATATCAACACGAATATTTCCCGGTTTGATGAGGTTAAAGTGACCACCTTCTGCCAGGTCCGGTGTTAAATCGAATGCGTAAAGAGCGTATCCACCGGCAAAGTCCTCTCTCGCTATCTGATTTCCTTCGTCGCGCATCCACTTTCCCGTACCAGTAAACAGCGAAGCGTAAGCATTCACAAACTGATTGTTTGCGAAATTCGTTTCCAAAGGTTTGATGGTTTGCTGTTGACCGTCCAAGTATACTTTTAGTTGGGTCAGATTCATATGTTTGAAGTTGAATGGATTCTTCGTATAGACTCCGTTAAACGCGTCGTTGTCCACGCAACCGATAACGATACGTGTAGGAATCTGACCGGAGAAGAGACTCTCCTGTGACGCATCCAAGTTTCCTGCCGGAACCGTGAAAGTCTTGCAAATGGCTCTTCGAATGGGAAACTTCAAATTGCCAACCTCAAGCGCTTTGGCATGCGCTAGAAACACCGACGGACTTAGTTTTACTTTTCTAACGTACAACTTGCATTCCAAGATTTTTACTTTATATGCGGCACCCTGCGTCGCTGACATCAAGCAGAATGGATCCTTGTTTCTTACGAGTCGGATTTTTATATTAATATCGTTTGGGAGAAATCTTTCTTGGAAGAATAGGTCGCTGTGAATACCTCCTATCATATCAACGACGCGTCCTTCGTCGGTCAACGCACTGCGTTTCTTAAAACCGACATTCGCTATATTGTCGTCGTGCGGATTGGCGTCTTCCAAGTGTGTGGCTGTATCCTTGTAAAAGAGAGCAGAGGTAAGTTGCGAAGCTTTGGCTGCATCACCGTAACTAAGTATGGTCTCCATATAGCTACGATACGCATACGTGTTGTTAGAAGAAGTAACGAGCGTGTCATTTAAAGTGATGTCGACTTCCGAAAACAGGCTGTGTAGGAATAGGTTGATAGGTCCAACATGGTCGCCAGCATCAGTCGGATCGTTATTCGCTCTTATTATTGCTGCCCTGACGTATAGCTGTGTATTCGACAAGTCCAAATAATCTTGGCCGGCCCCTGTAATGCTAAATTCGATCGGCGTACCTTGCGAAATGGTGGCTATTGGATTATACTCTACGTACGACCCGGTTTCGATACTGGTCTGTGTGGGAGGTACGGTAAACAGATCCAATTCGCTCTTTGTACATTCGCAAGATTGTGGATGAACGAACGCCATTTTTCAAACTTTGCCGAAAATATCTTCCTTGGTTCTCTTGTTAATTCTTTTCAACGATCTTTTACGTCTCTTCCTGCCGCCACCGCTTTGCACATTGTCATCTTTGGAAGATGTAAACGCTTTTATACCTTCTGGAACGCGACGTTTGGCCGAGTCTATCAACTGACCGCCGTCCGCGACGTCGTTGGCAATCTGCAGACCGGTTCTCAAAACCTGTTTGCCAATTGCCTTAGCGCCAGTCTGAATAAGCGGCCAGGCACTTCTAAACAGACCGCCAAGAAAGCTGCCCACGCCATGCCCACGTTGCATGCGCGCACCTTGAAAAACTGGCATGCCATTGCCACTCTGTTGTACATAGTAGTCCTCGTATGCCAAACGACTTGCATCGCAGCAAAATTGTTTTTTCATTGCAAAAGATAAGGTATCTTACGATGTCTAAAGTGTAGTGTCACAATTGCCTTCCCGTATTCGAATGGGATAGGACTTCCAGTGTCGCCCCTTATATCCACCTCGATGGAGTCGAAAGTCTTCTGTTGCAACGGAATGTAAACGGGCTTTTCGTAAGTAGCACGCACGCTATCGCCACTTTTCCCAGACACGTTTACAATTCTGAGCAGTGGTGCCTTCGTATCTCCCACAGGGACTTGTTCCAACACATTGCAATATACGTACAGGGAGCAAAACCCGCGATTTACATCGCAAGCATTGTCGCCCACGAAATCAACAATGTAGTCATCCTCATCATCGTAATTGAGAATTGGATTTTGACGTGCATCAACGCCCAGCATTGAACATATGGTTGGTGAAAACTGAATATTTGCACCTTTGTTTATATCACCCTTGAGTCGCTTCGATATAGGATCGTATTTGAACTTTGGGAATGTAGTCAATTCCATTTCATCCACAACAAGACTTATAAATTTGTTTATGGAATCGATAAGATCTTGTGGTGTTTCATAGTATCCGGTTGGCAGTCGTGTAGTTCTATGCAGCGATCCTGGTAGTATGTCACCCGTTTCAGAAAACTTGACGTGCATATACGAGATTCTACCTTCATTTCTTTCTAAATTGCTCCAACTATGAGGGTACTGTAATTCAACTAGCCCGACTTCCCAGTCACCGGTTAGGGATATTGGATTTTCCAATCTCGTGGTAAAATGTGTTATGGTATTGTTTGGATAAAACAGCATGGAACTATTGCTGGGGAGCGTAAGGTAAAATTGAGCCATATTTTATTGAATGAGATGCGGTTTCTTGCACTGTCTGAAATGAAGTAATACGAACGACTTCCCATACTCGAATGGTATTGCATTCCCAGTGTCGCCCCTAATATCTATTTCTATCGAATCGAAGCTTTTCTGCTGAAGGGGTACGTAGACTGCATTCTCGTACATGATATGCACATTGTCGCCATTTTTGCCTTCAATGTGAACTATTCGAAGTAATGGGGTTGTCGTATCGCCAACAGGTACATGTGACAGAATGTTGCAATAAACGTGTATGCTTGAGAATGCTGGATTTATATCTCCAATATACTCAGATTCCCATTCCACATCGGGTACCTCATCCCATACTTTATTAAACTCTTCGTAATGCTCTTTATAATATTCTTCATTCTCTTCAGCGTCATATTTACCAAAATTGAGGTTATAAATAGGATTCTGTCTTTCGTCTATGCCCAAAATAAAGCATAATGCTGTGGAGAATCTTACTCCCGCTCCTAGATTTATTTCACCTTTGAGTGTTTTCGTTATTGTGTCATATTTAAAATGTGAATATTTATCAAGTTTATGTTCGACCGCAAACTCCTGTATATTCGTATTTACAGCATATACAATATCATGCATATTTTCGTAATACCCAGTAGGTAATTGTATTGTCTTTTGATCGCCTGGCCAATGCAAACCGTCAGAATACTTTTTCGATTCTTGCCAATAAATAAATTCACAATCGTCGGATGTTATATTGTTCCACGTGTGCGGATAATGTATTTCAATCAAGCCAACTTCCCAATCGCCCGATAACGAAATGCCGTTTTCCAATTTTGTTGTAAAGTGTGCCGCAGTATTGCTTGGATAATACTTCATGGAGCTGTTGCTTGGTAGCGCTAGATAAAAGTGAGCCATACTCGCATGTAGACTATTACAGAATGCGCATTGTCAGTGCTAGACATCGAATATATCCTGAGTCCAAGAGTTAAATTTGTCGTCGTAACCTTTCCACTTGACATAATATTCGGTCTTTCCACGGCGCTTACGCGTTTTTAAGACCTTTTCGATACCGTACACGTCATCATCTTTCAAAATTCTTTGCAATTCGACTTCGTAGAATTTACCCTTTAGCGTCTCGTCTTTTAAATCGGCTAATTCGTAAGTTACTGGATCGGAAGGTATGCGAGCTATGATCTTAAAAATCTCTTCGGACCAAGAGGGAAGGTAGCCCTTTTTGAATGCGATTCTAGCCTTTGCAATTCTCACTTTATCACCTACTGCATATTTCCACTTTGCTGGACTTTTCTTTTGACCGTACAAACGACTTCTAATACTATTTTCGTCTTCCTTTGTCACTTGACTAGGTATCATGTCTATACTTCTATGATATGTATTGTTGTACGATTGCATAAGATCTTGCAAAACATCAACATATCGATACGTATTCTTATACGTAAAGTACTTCCACATTTTCGTCTTAAGCGTGCGATTGAATCTTTCTACTACAGAGGCCTTTATATCGCTATTTTCAGATGTGTAAAAGCGAATGGAATTCTTGCGCAGCATGGATTGAAAACTTCTATTAAGGAACTCTGTTCCCTTGTCGGTCTGTAAATGAGCGGGCTGTCTATCTACCAAAATGGCCGAAAAGGCTGCAGTCAAATCTGATCCCGACTTTGACTTGAGCGGAACTGCCCAAGCATATTTAGAAAAGACGTCTATACACGTTAAAATATATTTATTTTTATCATTATGTTTCGACAATGCAGAAAGATCGGCCAAGTCAGCTTGCCATAGATCGTCAATTCCTACTGTAAAAGTCTGTCTACGCCTAAAGTTCAACCTGACAGGTTTATGTAACGTGTAAGCGTCCTGTTTCGAAAGCCAATGTTTAACATCCTTAGTTTTAAATTTATCGTCAATATGTCTTTGAAAGGAAGATACGCCGCCGAAGCTAGCCGGCTGTTTAGGATCGAAGTAAGACTCCATCAGTAGGGTAACCAACTCGCATTCAGATGGTGTTGTTGATGTTGTTCTCCGTGTATACTTTTCGGTGTAAATGCCTGACTATCATCGAGCGGGCCGTTAATATATTTCCAACGATCTTGATTGCCGATCAACTCGCGAGGAATGTTGGAATCTTTCAAGGCGTCGGCCAGTTGCATCCATCCGGTAGGCGGTGAAGCTGTTGTACGTTTTCTCAGCAGATCGTTTACCAAGTCCACCACGTGCGTCTTCGGAACAGTCGCATTCTTCAGCACAAGTTCACCTTTAGTAGACCACGAAACGTCAGGATTGCTCTTCATGTGAGTTAAAAGTCTAGCAGCCTGCGTTTTCCATTTCTTTGGCACGGTTTCCAAGACTTGAGCTTCTATGCTATTGGTTTTGACCGGTTGTGCTTTCTCAACAGTTGACACTTCATCTTCCTTCTTTTCGAATTTGGTAAGTACAGTAGGTTTATCAATGTTCAGATAGCGACTCAGACTGTTGGAATAGAGTTTAGCTTTATCGTCATCGGCAATATCGCGATGCAGAATGTCGTACATCTGCGTATCCAATTTGGACAAAGTCTTGTCCAACATGGTTTCCTTCCATTTTTCAATCTGTCTGGGTTCAACCAAGACCATCTTCTTTGTATGTTCCATGCTACAGTTTATTACTTAGCAAGGTACCCAGAAAGGAAAGCACGGGGGTAAGTAATGCACCTATGAAACCACCAGTCTGTACTAATCGTTTCTTAATCTTTACACGAGTTTTCTTGGAAGCCAATTTTCTTAACTTGTGTTTGAAACGACCAAGTCTCTTCTTCTGAGCTTTTTCCAAAGGAACAACTCCTTTTAAAACGTTGAGTGCACACTCACAGAGACAGTAAAGTAGAGAGGTGTTGCAATCTTTCAAAATACGTTTCCTCACTTTGGGTGACGACTCTTTAAGCAATCTCAGTTTCTCAAATTTCTCCTTCAGTGGAGCCGTCATTTTCAACGAATGAACGTTCGAGCGATTACACGACCTTATATTCACTTTCTTACGTATACAAAATGTGTCTCGCCAGGGAAAATGTTCGTTCTTAATCTGCAACGTTCATCCGTCTCCGGCTTGAGATCAACCAACAGATATCCGAAAGGCGCCATTGTCGCATCTCCGAACGCCTCTATCATGAAATTCGACTTGCCGGGGAACATCTGCCTTGCCAGGTTTGCTATCTGAGTCGAATCTCTCACGTTTTTGAAAAGAACAAAGTAATGTGCGTTCAAACTGATGGTTCTCGTATGTTTGCTGCTGTAGAATAGATTCTGTGTCAGGTACAGTATCGAAACGTTCCTGTGGTGGCTGATCTTTGTAAATAATTTGGTAACGCGATCATCAGTCTCGCTCATAAGGTCGTCCAGTATCAGAAGCGTTTTCTGCTTACCATCGAAAATATTCAAGTCGGGTAATCCTTCGTGAAATTGAATTTGCGAATATTTGTCGAAAATTTCTTGGTATATTCCGTAACACCAGATAATTTTTTCTATCTGTGGTTTTACCATATAATGTAAATGATCTATAAATCGTAGCGTGAATTGTGTTTTTCCACATCCAGAAGGTCCACTCACTATAGCCGAGAACGGATGTTGCCAAGTTGGATCCATAACGAAAAGTGAGTCCTTGAAATGCTGTAGCAAACTTTTATATCAGGTATATTCTGACTGTGCCCAATATGCGTTCATTGCATTCAGGACATTCTGTAGCTTCATCTGCACATGGATCACACATATTTACATGTCTGCATGGAAGTAGCAGTGCTTCCACTTGCTTATTTTTACATACCACGCAAGTAACTGCTTTTTTGAGTTTTTCATTCTCCGCTTTCAATCTCATGAGGCGATATTTCGTAGCTTTCTCATCCTCCGTGCGTTCATCGATTCCACAAATGGCACATTCGCACTTGTAGTTGCCAAACACATCCATTTCACATTCAACATTCGACGGACACATATTTGCGCAAAACGTGTATCACTCCCAAAGAATGGTTAACAAATAATTCTTAAAGATACACGTATCATCTTTTAATAAAGTAATTGCAACAAGTGGCGCCATCTGACAAACTTCCTACTTCTACACATTAAAAGATAAAAATGAAAAATTTGGGGTTTTTCTAGGTGGAAAATTTTGGGTGGAAAACCTTGAAGTTTTCTGTGTTTTTTATTTTGTCCTATCATATATAACGTCACTGCATTCATGAATATTAATTAGTCACGTGACTATTTGTCATCAATATTAATGAGCTTTTCTATATCAAGGGGCGTCACTAATGGCTTTTTTTAATGACTTTTTAATTGCTGATATAGAACCAGACCTACCATTTGATATAGAACCAATTAGTCACGTGACTATTTGTCATGAATATTGATGAGCTTTTCTTTATCAGGGGGCGTGACTAATGGGCGTGACTAATGGCTTTTTAATGACTTTTTAATTGCTGATATAGAACCAATACTGCCTTGTGATATAGAACCAATACTCTACCTACTACTTACATACATACATACATACATACATACAAACATAAATACATACATACATACATACATACATACATACATACATACATACATACATACATACATACATACATACATACATACAAACATACATACGTACATACATACAAACATACATACATACATACATACATACATACATACATACATACATACATACATACATACATACATACATACATACATACATACATACATACATACATACGTACATGCATACATACATACATACAGACAGACAAGGAAAAAACAGAAGGTAGTATGAGATGCGAAGGTATAAAAGACAAAGACATTTTAAAGACACGTTAAACCTCCCCCTCCTCTTCCGTCGCCCCTGCATTCATCGCGTTGTTATAACCAGATAAAGACTCCGTGCATCTCAGTCGATGTGTGTGTCTGTTTAGTGGCAGGATGCAGTCAGTGTGCAATGCTGTGCAGTGTACATGGTGCTGTCGTCTCTGCTTCCTCCGTCTCTCAGTCATTTCCCAGCATTCTATTCGCGGCCTTCGAAGGTCACGAGGTCATCATCGTCGATCGTCTGCGAATGGATTGTGGCGGGAAAAGTCTATGTAGTAAAAATCCGAGAAGCGTTCGCCGCTCGTCTTAAGCTGATTTCACATCGTGAAAGGCAAATGTGAATAGAATCGGAAAACTATAAACTTCCTCCGTATACACGCGATAACGACCACAGAATCGAGACGCTCTTGAGATCGCAGATCGCTTTTGCGATGACCCTGTACTAAGACGCTTATAGCTTGCATGCGGAGATCGGCACCGACCCACGATCGGTGTAATGGGCAGCATTTTATATTACTGTAATAATCTCCAAGATGTAGAAATCTCGTTACGATCTTGGACAGCGTAAATGAGACTGTATACTATAGATCTTTTCTGTAATGCATGCCTCAAGCAACCACCGTTGTCTTGCGGTTGGTATAGGCTACACTGCTATACGTATAAAAGCGATGGTATAGCAGTGACGTCAAGATAGCCATCGGAAATAAAGTATCCGTAGCGATAGAGAGAAAACGAAGAGATCCTAACGACATCTAACGTTAGCCAACGGACTCGTCGTTCAGACGCTTCTTCGCATCGCACACGCGCGCACACACTAACACACGTGAGTTCTTCTTCGCTTATGTTGTGGATAAGTCGCTTAACTATTTTTGCTGTATCACCTTGAGAAAAATAATTAAAGTTGTAAGCAATTACAGCATTGACGTTGGGATAAAATGACAGATTTGAAGCGTTACATCAATAGAAATTAGGAATTAAATAGTCTTAAGACGATGACGATGACGACAACGATGACGATGACGATGACGATGAACTATGGCTGGCTACGACGCTGCCGAGGATGATAGCATATATACTGATTAAGATGATAAGAATAACTTTGATGATAGCGATGACAAATGTATTAACTTTAATATCTTTGTTTAATTTTAAACTGACACGCCACAGAATCATTACAATTCACAGTACACCGTGCACATGATTTAAAAAAACTAGCAGAAAATTGCTTGTAAATTGAAATTGCGGCATATGAAGTTGAAAGATACATATCTTTCTATCCGTTCAACTTTATCTCATGAAATTTTGGAATCATATTCTTGGTCCAATTCTCTAAATATTTGGATTTCTAGCGTGCCATGTTTTCAGGCATTAGAGATATATGAAAAACAAACTGCATGTCTTACTTTTTCAATCACGGTGTAGGCCTATAACTGATGATCATAAGTTATTGCTACAGGAGTTGAATTTAACTGTCAGCAGGCAACAGGGCGCCAATCATAGCCTGTATATACTCACTTTACCATGTAACGCCATCAGCCAATTGAAAGGTTGAGTAAACCTGGGGGGATATTGGGAAGGGATCCCCGTCCGGAGCACTTCGTGCCAGAGTGTCGACCATTACCCCTAACCCCCCCAAACTTCGTATTCTTCTTCTATTACCTTTTCATCGTTCTGCAGGTATGGACGCTACGTGTCATAGATAGAGAGGCTGCAGATACTGCGTCACAGCGACCTTATAAAAACGAATGCAGTTGTATCGTGCCATCGATGCCTGGAGAAGAAACGCGAGAACCGATGAGCGAAGCAGCGAATCGAAGCAGAGCAGCAGCAACAACAACAGCCAGAGCATCATCCTGTCGTGTGGTTGATGACGTCGACGATGACGTCATCATCATCGTCATCTTCTCGTTTCGACGGACGAACGTACAACAACGGCTGCACGTACGAGTCATCAGTGACGTACGACGGCGACCAGCAGACGATGATCGAACGGATTGAACCGATGCCCGATTGGACGGTTGCCAAGGAGACGTGGAGGTGGAGTTGGCCAGTGCACGTGTACGGCATCACGTGTCTGTCTCTTCTGTTGGCCGTCTACGCCTCCACCTCTCTCATCATCCACTGCCTTCACAACATCCGACTGACATCACCCGCAGCCTACCTCTTCTACATCTCACCACCATCCTCACCGCCTCCAGGGACCTCGCCCTTCACGAGGGGTCTCGTCGTCGTCGTCTCCAACGCCGAGCTGACCTTGGCCCAGTCCTTCGTCGTCCTCTCCTCCACCTTTTCCGCCATCCACCTGATCGCCGACCCATACGAGTCCAACTGCCTCGAAGTAACTGGACCGAATCCGCCGATCCGGAAGTTCACCCGAGTCCTTCGCTTCCTCTCGTTTCCGGTCCTCATCGGATCGACCGTCTGTCTCCAACTCGTCATCCTCCGTCTGTCCAGGGTGACGCTCTACCCGCGCTGCCTCCAGCGGTCGAGGCGCATCCTCTCCATCTTCCTGCTCAACGTCTGCCTCCTGGCGGCCATCGACTGCGTCGTCATGCAAGTCCCTTCGCTTCGTCTGCTCCTCCTGTTGTCACGTGGTAGCGCCGTCTGGTGGGCGCTGATCGTCTGCTTTCTCTTCGTCTATAAAGGCGTTCAGATCGCAAACTTCGCCGACATGGCGCGACACGTCCTTCACGAGGTCTGCACTCGCAACCGGAACCGACGTCATCAGCGGAGTAATCATTGGTCGAAAGAGGGCGTTGCTGGACGCCAGATGATGGCGACATCTGTTGACGGGGAAGGAGGAGGAAGCTGTGCTTTGGAAGAGCGAAGGATGAATAATTGCGGGTTTGTGGAGGAGGGTCCGGCGGGTAGGGGAGGCGAGGAGAGGAGTGGGAAGGCGCTTTCGATGGGAGTCCTTCGACGGTGTCAGGGACTACTGAGGGAGCGTGGAAGAGATGGTGATGATGAATCTGTGGAGAGTGAGATGACGAGCATCGAACTGTCGCCTCCGTTGGTTCGAGATGCAGCGAACCGTGAAATGACGTCATCAATCGTCTGTGACGTCACAGATGCGAAGAGGAAACGAAGAGGCAGACGAGAGCAGAGAATCTCCAACGATCATCATCATCATCATTATCATCAGCAGCTGCCTCATCATCATCATCATCGTTGTTATCATCATCATCATGGTTCCACCTTGAAACGTCGTTGCTCCTGCGACGACAGTTCAAATGATGACGATGATAATAACCTCAACGACTACGCCACAGATACGACTTCAACGTTCGTTCAATATCGTTCTGACGACGCCAGAAGCTTTCACGAGAAACTGACCCCGACGACGAATGTTCGTTTTGGTGGTGGTGGTGGTGGTGGTGGTGGTGGTGGTGGTGGTGGTGGTGGTGGTGGTGGTGGTGGTGGTGGTGGAGGAGGTGGTGACCTCAACTCTCCTCTGTCCGCGTCATCATCCTACGCCTTAGCGTCACTCGCAAGTCCCGTTTCCATGACGACGACGTTGCCATGGACACCGAGCGTCATAGCAACCGACGATCTTCTCAACTCAATTATTCCGGACAACGACTTTGCCTCCTCCAGTTCTTTTAGAGGTCAAACGCAGCCAGCAGAACTGGAAAACGATGCTCACGTCGTCGACCAACCGTCACACTCCAATGACGCGGAGAACGAAACCTTTGCGGATACGTCGTTCATCGGTTGGGATGCTGGTTACATGGGAGACACGGAAACGCCGACGTTTTCCCACAGGTGGAAACAGACGAACAGGCGGATGATCCTGATGAGCTTATTCCGACGCGGTGGAGGTGGATGGGGGCGTCATCGGGAAAGCGTTGACCTTCCAACGAGTGATTCCATAACGAACACCGAATGCGTTGAACGTTGGAACAGCGTTGAAGACGACGGACCTAATGGCCATGGCGGAGGCATATCGTTTATCAACATGCAATACTCCGCATCAGATCCTTGCATCGCTGATGACAATAGGAGGACTGCAACAACGATAGATGGGGAATTAGTAGATGTTGGAGAAGAGGAGGGACATTTGAGTTGCAGACGGCGCTTCCCATTCGAGCAGATGGAAGGGGGTGCGTCGCAAGCATGTGCCGGGGAGGGTTCCCTGACGTTGAGGGCGCTACGAGAGGGTCGGTCGGTGGAGAGGTCCCTCAAAGCGATCTGCTCCATGGCGCTGCTGCTCTTCATCTGCTGCATACTTCATATGTACGCCATGTTCGGGGTCTACGGTGTCCTTTCGAAACGACGAACGCTCGAGCCATGGCCGTGGTACATCTACCAAACGATTGTCAGGTATATACAGGAAATCACTCAATATCTAAGACTTAGCGATAATTTCCAAGAAGCTGTATGATATATCATTACGTTGAGTCTAGGACAAAACCCCCGGACAAAACCCCCGGACAAAACCCCCGGACAAAACCCCCGGACAAACCCCCCGGTATAAAACCCCCAGACAAAACCCCCACTCACAACTGTTGACAATAAAATATTGACTAGATAGTCTAAATAGATTTCACGCGAGATCAAGGTATTTTTTTAATCTTAAATAGAAGCTGGATGAATGATTAAACGCTTGAGCAATCAAAGCTAGATGAAGCTTTTATAGATCTTAAATAGAGATAGAAGCTGGATGAATGATTCATGTTTTTATAGATCTGAAATAGAAGCTGGATGAATGATAAAACGCTTAAGAAATGGAAGCTGGATGAAGGCTTTTATATAAATAGAAGGTATACAGATGAATGATAAAACGCTTGAGAAATCGAAGCTGGCTTAAGATATTTTATAATTATGTCTGAAATAGAAGCTGGATGAATGATAAAACGCTTGGGAAATCGAAGCGGGATCAATGTATTTAAATAGAAGCTGGATGAATGATAAAACACTTGAGAAACCGAAGCTGGTTGAAGGTATTTTATATGTCTGAAATAGAAGCTGGATGAATGATAAAACGCTTTATACCGGGGGTTTTGTCCGGGGGTTTTATACCGGGGGGTTTTGTCCGGGAGGGTTTTGTCCGGGGGGTTTTGTCCGGGGAGTTTTGTCCGGGTTTTTTGTCCTGCTCCCCATTACGATCGGTGTGTGTACAGGTACATCATGCAACAATTTCGGAGAAGAGTTAAAAAGAAATACAAATTATAAAACGCTGATTGTAATCATGGTCCGCAAACTTCTAAAGCGCAACTTAATAGACAAGAGCAGGGAACCAGAGCCGTAGCTATGGGGGTGTTTTGGGTGTAGAAGCACCCCCCCCAATAAAATCCGGGCTGCGGCCTTGCAGGGAACCAACTTGTAACTGATCGACTCATCAAGTCAGAGGGGTTGTCGAAAGGATGGTCAGAAGTAGGTTCCAGTCCGAGTTTTCAGAGGATGATATTGATGTATAGCGTATACGTCGAACGACTTGTTAGAACATTTACGAAGCGCCTATAATCTAAGTATATTGAGACTGAAGTATTCTGCCGAACTGAATAAGTCGTTGATGAAGGCTATGGATATATCTAAGGGAAGATAAAAATTGAAAGTGTAATTTCCAGTACGAATAAGACAGGCAAAATAACATCGTCGTAAAATTGATATGTAGAGTCTCGTTGGTCTCATTAGACTTCCGTGAACCTGGTATCAATAATAATAGGTGTATACGAAGACATCAATGGAATGGGACGTGAAACATATCCCACAGATCCATTCGATCCCATCATTATCCGGTGCTATTCAGCGATAAGTCTTATTCTTTAGGTATAGGCTATAGTTTAACAGAACTACATGCATTAGGTTTGTATACGTACACGCAGATAGGCTTACATACATCATCATCATCATCATCGAAATCCTTGGGCTAAACGCCCGTAGGTGTCCGGCGCCACTCTCTGTTTGAGTCTGTCTCGCGTCATGTTGCCCATTTTCAACCTGTCCGGTCAGCAGGTCCATACCATTAACATCTTGGAGCAGCTAGACCACCTTGTCTGATTGAAGAGAATATTGGGAGAGAGGCACGAAGGACAACCTGGGTCAATGCCCGTATGTGTCCCACGCTCTCCCCCGACTCTCTCCACCGGTCTGTCCTGACCGGCCTGTGCATGTCTGTTCCACATCATGACACCTTGAAGCATCTGGGTCGCTATGTCACTTGTGCCGTGGTTTTTGCGGATTTCAATCGTCTTTGTCTTTTACTGCCAGCGATCGCCACCCATCTGGCAAACCTTCCTCCTTTTGTCCGGGCTTAGGACCGGCACAGGGAAGTTGCTGGTTCCCTGTGGCAGAGGATGGATGCAGTTTAACGTCGTGCCCAGGACACAGGCTTACATACATAGGCCTACATAAATAAATATACATACCCACATACAAACATGCACACGCACACATACATACATACATACATACATACATACATACATACATACATACATACATACATACATACATACATACATACATACATACATACATACATACATACATACATACATATCGACTGGCAAGGCACTCATTTAATTCTAGCCTTCGCCAGTAACATAGCACAATACATTGATGCGCTGGACAGAGGGAGGGAGGCCTGGGAGGGGAATGGGGAAAGAGGCAGAACCCCTTTGGCAGCGGTGACTGACAATCTTAAACAACGCCCCACGTATACCTCGCAACCCTCTTACATTCACCATCCAATTAACTCCCAACAGACATCCTCCTGTTTGCTCATCCTCCCATTTCGCCTTCTATAGATTTCACCTCTCATCCTTTTGTCCGCCCCCTCCCGCCCCCCCCCGTCCCTACTCTGCAAATCTCCACTCAAGACTAAAAATCGAACTCTTCAGCAATCGCAATGAATACCCTTGTTGAACCCCTGCCCTGCAGTCCTGTGCCACCACACGACCACCATCACCAACAATGTCCACCATATAGCACCACATGCACTGTCTCTTGCGCTTGACTCCCCCCCCCGGGTGCTGATCTGGCGTCGTATTGAACAAAACGACCTGCATGGCTTTGGCTATATATATATATATATATATATATATATATATATATATATATAGCGACCTTGAATCGATATTTCGTCGGTCAATAATAGGTTATTATTCTTCCCAATGCGAGTTTTCCCATTGTGACAAGCACATCCATCAAGACATCCGTCAAACCAATTCCATGTATTCAGCAGATAAAACGTATACACTGCATATAATTACGTATATTTTAATATTACTAAGTTAGTTCATGTATCAATATAATATATATAAGAAATTGTGGAGGTAACATATAATGTAAAAAATTAATATCTAGACGCGTGCTACATAGTGGTAGGCCTACGGTTATCAGATATATAACGAGACAAAACACATACATATATAGTTATACAGACACACACAGACACACAGAACAAGAGAGTATAATAATATAATGATAGACGAAGCAGAGACTACGATCAGCTCAACTCTAAAGTTGAAACTCGAAATGCTTATTATGCACAATGTGTACAATGAGGTTGAATGGATCTTTAATGTATGCGTCTACAATTGTTATAAAGCGCCACTTCAAGATTGCTACTCAGGAGCGCTCGCGATTTTAGCGGACACTGAATCTGAATTTAACGTCGAAGCGCTGAGCAACTGCGAATGAAGGACTTTCCCAAGGTCCCTGCGAAGCGACTTGAGGTGGATTCGAACCTGCAACCCTTCGGCTGCAAGGCAACGAACATTATTATAGACTACATCACCGTGTCCCACGATATTACGTGGTGTCTGCAGTATGTTGTCATCAGATCGATCTATGGATCAATGGAATACTGACTTAATCTTAATGCGATCATCAATGAATCACAGAATATGACATTCGGTGCAGATTATATCGCGACCTTATCCTTAAAACTGTCATCAACCGCTCTCTACGTCACTATGGCCTTGCAAACAATGAATGATGGATATCATAACTCCCCTGAGATATCCTCACTATACTATATATACTCGATCGGTTTGTCTGCAAGCCACGTCATTGGATTCGTCAAAGATATGATCATCATTCACCAGATATTCCAAACAAGTACTTTTTCAATTCAATTCAATTCATAAGCTTTATTGATCACAACAAATATACATGTTCATGTAACAGTTCATGGGTGTCAGAGGGTAAACCCAAAAGTAACAATATCGTTCCTCTAGCAGCTAGGGTCACTCCTTTCTCATTTCTATTTCTAAACGTAGGCTATACAATTACCCTAACCATTAAAGCATGATTGCAGGTATATAATAATTAATTCAATAGAGTCTGGCCAAATACTCCTTAACGCATCATTCGATCTGTTCTCAGCCTATATGTAGGATTAGTCTACTTGTTATATCTACTTGTTTTATTTCAGCAATTTCAATGTATATACAGTAATTTACAATAATATAGGATATGGCTTTCATGCAAGAGGGACTTTAATCAATTAGAGTAATTTTAAATGGAATGAATTGGCTAAAATTAAACCTAGGCCTAAAGCCGCCTAATACACAAATGCATAGATCTATAGTTAAGATAACGATAATACGAGTGCGGACTATTGGCACGAGTGTGGACTATTGGCATAGGCGCACAGAGGTCATTTATAGTCAGAGACCCAACTGATGCACTGAACGTTATATGAATGTTTCGTGTAAATCCATAAGTTACAGCGCAATTGTCCAGACTGCAGCCATACAAAGCAGCTGGACTGCATCGACTGCATATCAGATGGACATCGAATGACCAACATGCATCAAATGACGTATACATACAAGTCAGCTGATTGAGTTAAGGACTTGCACTCTGAAGCCGGCGACTGAATCACTGAATGTCGGCTGATAAAAAAGATCTGCCGCCAAATGAATTGCCAAAACAGATGGTATCGGACGAGATCCATTTATGCGGACGATTTTCACGCCTCTATATATGACATCCATCAAATCAATTATATGTATTCGGTGGATAAAAGTATTATGTATGTGTACACTGCAGATTAATTTTTAAAGCTGTGTCACGTGGCTGCGTGTGTGTATACATGCATTCTGTACACATAAATGTATGCACGCATGATTGATTGCACGTGCGTGTGATTGAATATATATAATTAGGCTATGGTTGCCTGTGAATAAGCTGGTTCCCGCGGCTTAGCTTTTGTGCACGGGCGCTGTGAAAGTTCCGTGTTTACGATTACGATATTAATTATATATGCAATGCATGCCTGCTGGTCTGCAGTTGTGCAAGGATGCATATATACATGAATGCATACATTTATGTACGTAAGTAAGTAGTGTAGGCTATCTATGCGTATACATAGGCCTATATGCAATGCATGCCGCTGCATCTCCATAAATCTTGCACTCTTATAATCCGATATTTAGGAAGCACCGCTGGAAAAATTTCATCAGTGGCACTCAGACCCAGTATGAGAATTGCAGACAATAGTTTAGGATCAGACTCTGATCCACGTCGAGTCTGGGTGCGCAAAGGAGTCTTAACTATGGGACCCAGGGACTGTAAGAAAGACTGGGGGTTGAAACCCCCGGCAATTCTCACCTTCAGCGGTCACGACACGAACCAGTGGAATCACACCATCAGATGTGTTAATGTAAATGTATGCAGACTTCAGGAGCTTGCAGAACTGTGGAAGGAACAAACTAAAGAAGTCGAGCCGCTGACCCACATGGAAAGTCGATTCCAACTGTGCGTGGGTCTAACATAGGCAAAGCTTCTAGAGTCTGACCTGATGCCGCTGCAGTACGCGCATACAAAGGGGCAGTGGCGGCGCAAGGGGTTTAGGGGGTTAAGCCCCCTATAAAAGTCTAAGCCCCCCTAAAAAGGTCTATCCGTATTTTTACATGTAAAAGTGAAATATTCCCAGGATTTCGGTCGGATGACTAAAAAATGGTCGTCAGAAATTTTGTCGTGTGAAAATGGGATAATTTCCATGAGATTTCGGCGCCGGATGACTAAAAATATTCATCAGAAATTTTGGCGGCTGGAAACTGGAAGATTTCCTCCGCGAGGTTTCAGCCCCGCAAAACTGACATCCTGGCGCTGCCACTGACAAGGGGACAATCAGTGATACGAATATATGTTTCAGTGTAAATATAACTGCATGCTGAAAAAAGCTATAATAATTAGATAATATAATAATTAGCTTTAGATGGCAACAACGCATATAAAGTATGGCATATATATATATTATACAGATAACTAGGGAGATTTGCTCTGTGCGATTTCAACAGAGCGTTTATAGCCTAAGCCAACAATATGGCGTCGCTGCTCTAACGACATTTTATAGTCATAATGGATGCAATTCCGCAGTATATATATATATGTGATATGTATATATATATATATATATATATATATGTATATACATGACCAATAGTGCTCTTTCTCAAAAAAGAAGCGAAAGAAGATGATGAAGAAGATAACGCATTTTTCAGCTTTGCGTTTCGGTGGCCATCCAAGCGTCTTATTGCCAACTTAATGGAGCTTTCAGTATTTATTACATACATTACATATAATAATCATATACATATATGTAGTTATATACATGCAGGTATACACGAGTCTATGAAAGTCTGATTCAACCAACACGACCGTTAAACTCGGCCAATGGTTGCACTCTGCCAGTGCCACTCCCAAGCCTGGATAAAGGAGGAGGGCGACACTAATCATCATTGATACGGCAGTGTCAATCGTTAAATATATAGCAACAAACATAGCCGACCGTAAAATGAGAGTTGTTTATTTTCGATGGACAAGTATTTGCGGGTATGAAGCCGAATGTCTTCCGGGACAGCTACTACACTATCACGTCTACGGTCGTGTGTCCGTGAACAGGGAGGATATTTTGAACACCGTAGGCTATATAGCTGAATGTTACTTCCTTTCAGCTTTTGCATGTTGGTTAAGTTCAATTGTTTGGTGCTGCATCTCAAACGCTCAAAACCTTGAAAAACTCACGAATATTTCTAATCAGCTTTCGGAGTTGGAGCACGGTAATAATTATGGTCACTGTTGTTGCATCTAAAACTTCAGACAAATCGTAAAAACTTTGACTGAATTATAACACTTTTTGTTGTGTTCTACTTTTCATGTGCACATGGGGCACGGTGGTGTAGTGGTGGCGTCGTTGCCTTGAAGCCGAAAGGTTCGAGGTTCGAATCCACCTCAAGTCGCCGCGTAGGGACCTTGGGCAAGTCCTTCACTCGCAATTGCTCAGCGCTTCGGAGTGAAACTCCAATGCAGTGTCCGCTCTGCAGTCGGGAGCGCCTCTGATTAGTGTGCTTGAAGGAGCGCTATAACAAGTGCACATAGGCCTACATACAAACCGTGTATATTATATAGGTCTAACACCCTCCAAAATATACCCAAATGAAAGAGTTACTGCAGATTCGTGCAGGCGTGTGCTACGATATGCTGCTATGGCTGATTGAGAAGATCTCCATTGCTATGCTCTATAGCGCACATCGGATTCCATCTTATAACAGGACTGTGTTAATGTAGCCTATAGGCTATTTATATAGACTTAAAAATTCACGATCCTTTTTGCGGGTCTCGACTCATCGGTCGGCTGCTATGCTCGGCGGAATAATTCTGTGCACACAACACATCACTGGAGTGTTGTTAATGCCGGTCGTTGTATATAGATGCCGTCAGATTGTCAATCGCTTCGCTCGGCTGCCCCGAAAACATCCGCAGTTTCCTCAGCATGTACATGTAGGTCTAGGCTATACTATGTAGGCCTAGATCAGTGTATGCGAGAGACACCATGCACGAACTGCCCTGCATGGTCACTCTCTTTCGGGAGCACCCTTAGGTCTACTATGAACGATCGCGCTAATTGTGTGCATTATTTCGTTTCATGCTTGTAAAATCGTCGTCGTGTGGAAACTTTGCATGGGCCTATACCTGTGTGAAGACTTGCTCACATGCAACAACTTTTAGAGTGTCCTGAAAGTTCTCTTTAAAAGCTCAGATGCATGAACCTAAATGCACGAACGTGATTGGCAATGAATTAATATCCAAGACGACAGTCGGACAGTGTGAATTGGATCGATTTTACCCAAGCCAAAGTTATCTTTTTACGTGAAAGCCCTTCTTTTTTTAGAAGAAACCTACAGCCTACCCGGCATACTGCCATTTCGGATATATTTTCTGATGTAGCTATAGGTTGCGTTGCTTATTATAGCACATGTCAGGGCTGTTTTAAAGAAAATTTTTGAACTGCACAACCCCTTCTTTTCTTTCCCATCCTCCATGGTAAATTACCTTCAATCGGACGACAATTAAATCTTTGTACTGGTTTCCACTGCACGAAAGTGCTTCTACAACTGCACAAATCCATTTAGAACTGCACATTTTGTGTACAACTGCACGCTAAAAAAGCCCTGGCACATGTCTTGGATGAATAGGGGGATCCACTTTACATTCACTATGTTTTTCCACGTTCACTGAAGCCAAATGCGAAATTCGTGGAATTGACAGAATAAGAGTTACATGCAGAATTGCAGATCGATCAACGAATAGATTTTCACTGCTGTGTCAATCAATATTTCTATCAATAGTCTCATTTTCGATGTTGACAGGTTGCCATCAGCGCTTTCTTCGACTTCATCTCTTGATGCCTCCTCATCCCATTAGAGCGACTTGAACTTTGAACCATGCATCGTAAACCCTGTAAACTTTTCTATGGACATTAGTTAGATCGGACCCATGTTGGTTGGCTCTACATAGAATATGGGACCTTATATGGGCCCAATACTTTGGACCACAAGTTTACTTTTACAACTGCACAAATTCATTTAAAACTGCACACTTTGTGTAGGCCTGCAACAGCAAGTTAAAAAAAGCCCTGTCCCCTTACATGCCCCTGTCTCCGTCACTCTCACTGTGGCTGCGTCTCGCTGTGTACTTACAGGTGTGTTCATATGTCTGTCTGTCTGCCTGTCTGTCTGCCTGTCTGTCTGTCTAATACGTTCGTTCGTGTATAGGGAAACGCTATCACAACCGACCTGCTTTAGTGCCAGATCAAACCTGGACTCGCAGAAATTTTAGCAGGAGGGCAACAATTTTACGATGGTCACAGTTAACCTTTTTAGCAGCAAGGCTGCAAGAGCTTGACAAATCCAAAGCTGGAAACTAAGAAGACGGGTATTTTTAAGAAGGTTTCTAAATGCAAATTTCTCAATTTCATTTTTTGCATCATTTTTAACATGAATAGTTTCCTTAGGGCAAAGAAATTTGTCAAAAACAAAAAGTGCTAGTTTAAAAAATGGATGTCAAGTTTCCTTTCCAGGGGGGCAAGTGCCCCTCTTGCCCCTATGTGCGGGCGCCCATGGCATGGAGAAAGAAACAGGGTGACGCCAATTATCCTTGCTATGAAACAGAAATTAGACGAACAATCGGTTTATACTGTATGGCAATAGGTAGGCCTATCGGCCTACAAAATACAAATGTGTTCGCATATGAAATTTTTGCGTACATTATTAGATATAGGCTAAGATCTATATTAGTAATTATTATTTAATAATTGTGTTATTCTCCTTTTGTTCCTTCGCAGGTTGTTGGAACTGAGCATCGGTCTGTGTGTCACGTGGACGGCTCAACGATTGCGACGACGAAGAAGAAGACGACGACGACGACGAAGATGCAAACAAAGATATGTGAAGAGCAACCGACGACGTAATAATAAGCACGAAAGTTCAACTCACGCCTTCTAATAATTATTAATCTAATTAATCTACTATACACACGATAATTATTATAGGCTACTAATGATGCTATAGTTATTCATTTATTTAATTATAGTTTTCGTTTATTCAATAAACCGGCTGACAGACCGCAAGGTCCGCAACCGAGTAGGCCAATAGGCTTAGGCTACCGTAACCTACACTCTTCAGTTAGGCCTACCGCGCGTTCGCTGTAAGACGAAAAAATGATGAGTTTGCTCCATAGAGGCCTAGACCGGTTTGTCACAAAACTTAGAGAACTACCGTATAATAGGAATTTTTACTTTTTTTGTGTAAAACCCTCGGGATGAAATCATTTTTTGTCTTTAGTTGGTAAATGTAGCCTAAGTCATTTTATGTCATCTGCATAAAGTGTCTAGTGGGCATACACGTATGAGCCGCTGTAGACATGCTAGAAAGATGAAAGAAGGTCTTGTAGTAAGAATTAATGTCCGTTTTTCAGCCGCGTGTTCCAAGCATGTGCTGGCTCGATTTATGCCATCCGCCGGGTATAGGACCTGGACCCTGCCTTATGACCCGTTACGTCTGGCTCTACATCAAGCTCCTAAGAACGAGCAACGTTAGGCGATCTCTAGAGTCGTTCTGTGACATGATTTGCTCCTAAATCCAATATTCGCCGTACGTTAGACGGTAAGAGGCATAATATCATATGCAGACTATAATAATTATATAGCGCCAGAGGAATTCATAAGCTGTGCATGGAAGCTGATAATATTATGCGAGACGCCGACGTTGGATAGATCTACTCGGCGAAACGACGTATAATCATACACTGTAGTGTAGCCTATTCGTTGGGTCAAGAGGTTATGTGCTGAGCCATTGGGGTGGACTGTTAAACTATTCAATGCGTTGGGCCAGGGTGAGAATTTCCGGGAGGTTTGGGTTTTTTAACCCCCCAGTCTTTCTTTCAGCCCAATTCCAAGTGGATCATGGTCAAACCCCCGGTTGTTTTTCCACAATTCTAACACTGCTTGGGCCTAGGCCCTGAGTGGGGTGTTTGGGGAAACGAATCCATCGTCCATTCTGGGTGGTAAGGGGGATCTGTATAGGCCTATAAACAAGCAGCGCCTGCGTTCAATTCTGGTGTTAATTCGACCGGATGCAAACACCTGTCAATCCATTGGACTAATGTGGGTCGGTTGAGTTGCTTGCCGCTGTTTAACTACACTGTGTCATATCAAGGATGACTAGGGTCGCCCTCTTCATTTACCAGGCATGGGACTGGCACTATCAAAGTAGCCTACGAGCAGTAGCGGAATTTCGTGAGTTGTTGTTACATGTTTAACAGCACTGCCATATCAAAGATGATTAGTGTCGCCACGCCATTTAGGTCCCCGTCTACGGACCGTGCTAGCCCGAGATTTTTGAATCTCTGAAATAGCTACCTTCGGGAAGCGAACCGCGGCCCGCGCGCTCTCTTTCACATACATGTAGAGTCGCGTACAGACGCGCGGCCAGCGCTCTTACCAAAGCGAACCAGTGTTTTCGTGGTTTTCGTGGGTTGAGTTGACGGCCTTAGTCATGCCGCCATAGCTATTGCTACTCAGTGAGACAATTAATAGATCACGTGCACATTTCGAGGCCAATGAGACTGGGATAAAGCACGAATTAATCCATCGAATACTGGCTGACAATGATCGAATCGAATCAACCATGCAGGACATACACGTGAGGAATGTCGGATTAAAAGCTTAGATGCAAATTGGACAAAGGCAATTAAACATCTTCCATATTTGACAGCAAATGGTTCAATCAGCAAATTGCCAATCTCGCTAAAGCCGTAAAGAACGCACCGGAAGTGAAACTGCTGACCCTGAGGTGAAAGGTCATCGCGTCGTCAATCACTGATCATTGTTGTTGTGCTGTGTTCATCTCGCGTCAGTTTATGACGTAATTACATGAAGAAAAGTACGGTAGGCCTACTATAGTTATGTCCAATGAGACAAATATTATCAGTCAGCTGATGAAGTTTCTAACATGAATAAATCAATTCTATACGCAGGGCCGCATTAAGACTAGTGCGGGCCCGGGTGCTAACCTTGCGGGCCCTCTTCTGTCACCGGTCTACCAAGCAAATAATTAGGCCTATACCATGTTTACTAATGAGTGAGGCCAGCGGCGCCCGCAGGATTTTTTTCTTGTACGCACAGAAATTTTCGATGGAGGGGCGAACAGGAAATTTTTTTCGTTAGGTCGCCGAAAAAACTGATGACTTTTTTTTTAGTCATCATCCTAGAATTTCACAAAAACATACTTTTCTATCCGCCGAAAAAACTGATGACTTTTTTTTTAGTCATCATCCTAGAATTTCACAAAAACATACTTTTTCTATCCGCCGAAAAAACTGATGACCTTTTTTTGGGGGTCATCGCGCTGTACGCACTTACGTATGTGCGTACGTCTGCGGGCGCCGCTGCTGTACGCACTTGCGTAAGTGCGTACGCCTGCGGGCGCCGCTGAGTGAGGCCCATTGCCCAAGGATGCTTTTCTTGTGGTGTAGCCTACAGTACGATCTGTCAGCCAGATTGTTTCGGTAGGGCTTAGGCCTATGTAGGCTACGTGTTAAACTAAATCGTTGCAGCAGTATAGCTATAGCTGTAAATAAAAAGGCAACAAAAGATCCTTTGCATGTCCAAACGTTGAGACACACCCACACACACCCACACCCTCACACACCCTCACACACCCACACACCAACACACCCACACACCCACACACACACACACACACACACGCAAACTGTTTGTATTTTCTTTACCGAAAATCATGTTCGTTTAAACACTTTCCGCGTAAAATTTAACAACCCGAATCCAATCGATATCTCTTTTCGTCCATAGATATAAAAATATCCTATACGTTGTACGTCTGCTTTGACATTATTCCATCGACAAATCGAAGACGCTGCAGCGGATGTACAATGTAGGATGTACATCCGGTTAATCCAGCAGACGACTTAATTTCTTAGTTTATCGTCGTCGTCCTATCTGCTGTCATCCATCGATTGCTTGATCTCTCGATCCTTCCCCTTAACATCTCCCTCGACGATGTCTCTGTGATTCCTCTTCCAAAACAAATCCGACTTTTATATCATTCGCACCGGCATCGAAAGTTTCTATGGCAACCGCTGACAACATTATCATCATCATCATTATCATCATTATCATCATTATCATCATCATCGTCATCATCATCGTCATCATCATCATCATCGTCATCGTCATCATCATCGTCGTCGTCGTCGTCGCCGTCGCCGTCATCATCATCGTCGTCGTCCTCCTCCTCCTCATCATCATCATCATCGTCATCGACATGGTCGTCGTCGTCATCGTCATCATCATCATCTTCATCATCATCATCATCATCATCGTCGTCGTCGTCATCATCATCGTCATCATCATCGTCATCATCATCGTCATCATTATCATCATCGTCATCATCATCATCATAGTCATCATCGTCGTCGTCATCACCATCATCATCATCTCCATTAACATTTGGAGCAATATAATCTCCCTATTATAAGTATTCCTGTGCATTTCACGGCCATAGTATGCTGAATTATTTATTCTTAATGGTGCGGCTTAATTTATGTCACTTTGCTCTAACTGTAGAACATCCGTAAATATCGAGCTAGCAAACAAACTTCGCATGCAGTAAATCCGCGACAAGCAGGCCTAGGCCTATATATTTTTTTGGTATTTTGTCACAATCGAAGCAAAATTTGAGATTTAAATTTTTTTCCCATGTATGGAAATAGCTAGGCCTATGTATACGTGTCCATCAAGAAATTTAATTATAGACTACGTACGATCATTATTGATATAGGCCTATACATAGGGCGTGGACATAATTTTATTTTAAATTGTAGGGATTATGGGTTAGTGGAGACCGAGAGTGGAGATCGAGAGCCCTACGTTAAGCGAGTAGTAGGCTATAAGGGCAATCTAGTCATATACTGAGAGAAAATCACTGCAGACGTTATTGTGCTGTCCATCTGTCTGCAGCGCACCACGATCAATCTTCAGAACGGATCGATGTTACTACACAGAGTCACTCAGACACACGCATAGCAAACACACAACTGATGCACTGTCACGTGTACACGTTCACACACGATGACAGTGAGTCAGTGACACACACTTAGACTATATATATATATATATATATATATATATATATATATATATATATATAGGTTACTCGATACGCAGATACACAAGCACATACATATACATAGACACACAACTGGTACACTGTCACGTGTACACGTACACACGATGACAGTGAGTCAGTGGCACACACACATATATATATATATACATATATACACACTTATATATACATACGTATATACATATATATTATAAGCTACTCGATACACAGATACACAAGCACATATAGGCCTACATAGACACTGAAACACAGACACTGTGTTCTGGGAAATACGATAGCGCAAGATAAACCAACAGACAAATACGCTGACATGGAGTGACAAACACACCTACATTATGCACGTACAATGTACATTGTACACATAGAGATGGACACATTGACGCTCAGATAGGCTACAGCGACATATCACAGACACAACGACACAATGCACAAGGCAACATACCGAATCTGGAGACAATGAAGCCGATGACAGAAGAAACGACGAGGCATAAAAATAATGGAAGGCGACAAAGAAGAAGCGAACACAATACATGTATATCTGATACAATGCAGACATCATCTTCTGCTGACAATTATCATCCATCTAATAATAACATCACGAGTGACGCACATCGAAACCGATACGAAACGTGCAGAATTAGATGCGAAGACGACGACGAAGATGGTGGATGCTGCTGCTGCTGCTGCTGCTGCTGAGGTTACTGAGGTTGATGGTGGCGATGGTGGAATATCATCTCAGGGAGATGGAATTCCCAGAGATGATTCGCTTAAATCAAATTGTTTCAACGGCATATCCGTCAATGTCATCAGCACACATCGATAACCACGACGAACCAATCCAATATGAATCTCTCGCTCTTATTGCACCCAGCGCTACACGCACAAATGCACTTTATAGCCCATACATTAATAATAGGCTTACCCATGCAGTATAATTATGTATATTATATATGCGTATATTTTTATTTAATAGGAATACTTACACAGAGTCCATTCGAAACTATAGCTACTCAGACGTGCACCTGAACAAATTCGTCTAGGCCTAAATCAGGGACGGATACAGAAATTTTCGAAGGGGGGGGGGCCAGGGGGCTAAAATTGTTGGCCTTGGGTCGGGAAAAAGTTCGTTGATCTTTGGCCGAAAAATCTGATGACCCTTTTTTAGTCATTTGGTCGAAATGTCTTGAAAATATAAAAAATTCCCCTCCAGAAATAGCTGACGACCTTTTTTAGTCATTTCATACATACTTTTTGGTCATATGCTACTTTTTCTCTCACACCTTTCTCGCTGCATTGATTGAAAGCTTCTTGAAACCTAAGGGGCCACTGTGCCACATCCTGTGCAAATTCTTAATGGGGGGGATGGCCGGATTGGCCCCCTGGAGGGGAGAGATCCCTGGGCACACGGTGGAAGCCCATTTCAGGTCATAATAATTTATTTTATTTATTCAACTTCAACTTGTTTATTGATCCCAAAAATATCAAACAGACAATTATGCATTCATAATAGTACACAAAGTGATTAATTGCAGTTAACAATTGCGATGGCATAGCTTAGTGTACAATCATTACTGTGAAATGTAGGGAGCAATAGGCTACCCGAAGGGAGTGATCCCGCTATTGGGGCCTATGTATTGAAACAATCCAGTTGCATGGGCGCCCGCAGAAATTTTTGCAGGGGGGGCAAAATTTTTAAGTTGTCACGGTTAAATTTCCTAGTCGCAAGAGCTTAAAAATTGCAAAGCTGGAAAGTGAGAATATGGGTATTTTTCAAAGAGGTTTCTTAATGCATATTTCTCAGTTTCATTTTGTGTAGGCCTATCATTTTCAATATGAATAGTATTCTTAGAGCGAAATTTATTAAAAATAAAAAGTAGAATGTTAAAAGTATGTTTTTGAAGGGGCGCTATACAATGAGTGAATAAATAAATGAGCGAAAAACAGGTATCAGTTTTAAAGGGGCAAGTGCTCCATCAAGTTACTTCTATATTTTAATCGTAATTTCTAAACTTCTAAAGTGCCACTCCAAAGTCAATTGTAGGGCACCAGCTTATTCAGAAGCGCTGCATCGAGTCATCAGGCTGCTCAAAGGGCAGTCAAGAAAGAGGTCCGAGTCCTGTATCCAGAGGATCAGATGTTAGGCCCTAATGCAGGTGTCGTTTAGGAAGGTGGAGGATCCCGAGGATCAGAAGAATGGGGTATCAATTCTTTTGAACAGACGAGACTTTTTGGGAGAAAATCTCGAGGCGTGATATAACCAGAGTCAATTATCCAACTCCAAGCTTCTCTACAGCTTGACCTACCTAAATTCTGTACTAGCTGGCAGCATGCAAAATGGACAAAATGCAGACTGACTTAAAGCAGACTTGATTCCATATGATTCCATATATAACGCTGGTGAATATGTAAGTCTCCATTACTTAATTTCAATGGGCTGTTGATAAATTTCAAATTTTTACATTAGTGCAATTTATTGATAATTAATTTTTGCGTAGTTATGAAAAATTGCATTAGCATACAGCCAGATTCCAGACAAGTAGGCCATAATCGATAGGAATACTATTTGTATGGATACCAACGGGAGGGTTGAAAGTCATTGTTACCGTTTTCAGCAAGAGCTTGAAAAAATGCAAGGCAGAAAATTAAGAGCTTCTTTATTTCTAAAGAGATTTCATTGCTTAAATTTCTGACTTTCACTGAAGTGTTTCATTCGTAACATTAGTATTTCAATGGGAAGAAATTTCTTAGACCCCAAAAGTAGTAGTTAGAAAAATAGGTTTCAAATTTCCAGGGGGGCAAGTGCCCCCCCCCCCTCTGCCCCTATGTGCGGGCGCCCATGTCCAGTTGACAGATCGCAACTGGTTAGTGTACATTTATGCAAATTTAACCAATTCACAAGAATGCAAATTGCAGAAGACATAAATCTTAACTATAGGCCTACTAACAGAACAGACAGCCTGCAATAAACGTGTGTGTCTGTGTGTCCGTGTTGCATGCGTATAAATACGTAAGTAATAGGCCTAGGTCTAGCCTATAATGCACTGCGGTAATGGAGCCAATAGATATAAAATCCATGCTTATGACTGAGTTTATAAACCCATGGACACGCAATTATAGCCTACGAATTTAATCGTAGGCCTATAAGTATTACACAATTTTAGATATTTGTATTGGCTTGTCATAATCAGTCATTATTAGAATGAATATAGAATGCGTATAGAATGTATACGCAATATATGTGCACGGCAGCATTTGTATGCATAGCAGATCGATCATTGATGTATGCATGATTCATTCATCCATTTCAAGTAGACCCATTAGAACTGATGTCGGTGTGTGAGATCCTTTGAACTCAAATATTGCTCCAATGCTCCATCATCATCACTCACAGCGACGTGCTGCTGCTGCTGCTGCAGCCGAAAGAGGCCAATCGTCGGAGAATAGAAATGTCATCTGCTCTAAGGCGCAAACACGTACATACAGCGCCGCCGATGATTGTCTCTCTGAGTGTCTGTGAGTACTGCTGCTGGTACGTGGTGCATATCGCAGCATTTATAATATTAAATTGGTCCCAGCGACGGTCACCATGTCTTCGCTCATATAATATATTATGGCTGCATGGTGGTGGGTGGACTAAGAGATTGGAATGTCACGTGGGCCACTGCGTCAATCCGTTTCCGTTGTTCGTCGATAAGACAACATGACGGCCACTTAATGTCCTACGAAAAGGCTTTCTTATCCCAGCGTTTATATAAATGATATATATACGACGTTATACGTGTATATATACAGGCTTCCGCATAGAGTGAGAATTGACAGAGGGGCTCAGAGGGCTGAACCGCGGTGAACCCCCATATAATAGTCTTTCTTAGGGACCCATAGTAAAATCTTCAATGCACACTCAAACATCAGTAGGCCTACATCACATAAATCAACGTCCAACCCTTCAGTTGCTTTTTCCACAATTCTCAAACTGCTTCCGCGATTTTTCTGATTTTCGCATTTTAAATTCGCTTGTCGGATATAGGAATGTGGACTCGACAAAAGAGCTGATGGGAGTCGACCAGATGACATAACTGTGTTCCCGCGGGCGAGAGAGAGTGACAAAAATGCCATTCTTGTGGCTCCCCCATCATACCAACGTCATGATCATTTCGCGCGAGATCAGAGTGGTCGCGCACGTGCTGATGCCGAATAGCAGCTGATAGAAAACATTGAAACCTACATTGTCAATTTGTCATCATTATTTTTACTGCTTTGTGCCTTTGGCCATAGACATCTTCTAGATACAGTGCGCTGATGTATCTGGATGTTTATGCTTTGGCCTTAGAACTCATGGTGCACTGAATCGATAACGGTCCTGCACTCATCATTGATTCATTATCCTTTACTAGACTGCTCACATATCTGGCATGTTCACATATCTGGATAATGGAGATAAAAGACAGACGACTGGCCTCGTCTGTAGCATCTAGTGATTAATGCACAGTCACTTTTTGCGAAACCAGTTCAACCGATAAAATGATCCGCAAAGACCAGAATACGACTCCTGACAAATTTTATGAAGTCCTACATTTGGAAAAACGATGTTGCCAACTTTACGGCTTTGTATTAAACTATTAACTTTGAATGTTTGAGGAAGAATAAAATACATAATCCATTGAGTTAATGAATAGTCAAAAACCTATAAACACACATATTGTCCTAAATCGAGAAGTTATATATATATCAACCTAATGATGAAATATATATTATATATAATTATATATATAATTATATATATCATCCTAATTTGTATATCATCCTAATTTGTCATCATCCGCCTGTGGGATTATGCGGTTATGGGCCCTTTGCGCAGACAGTAGGCCACAATAACCAGCGGGAGCAGGTCATGCAGTACATCTATCCACCAGAACCTCAGCAAAAGTTTGGTATCCGCCTCAGCAAATAGCTGTTCAAAGAAGGGAGTATCCTCGGAGAGAAATGGAATAAGATAACGTGGCGCATGATATACAGAGGCCAGCCCCAGTTGCCATGAATAACAAAGCTCCCACTGATGATGATGTATTGAATCACCTTGTTTGAAGACACCCATTTAGGTATACAGTGCAACCTTTTGCCTCCACTGCCATTTAGACAATTTAAAACACACAAAAAGAATAGATACAACAATAGATTGAACAACACTTTTACTGTAAGTGTGTAGCACTGGGAAGTTAATCGTAAAGTAGCAGATCCCAAGTCAGTGGTACTCTACTTCAGGATCCTGTTTTGATTTTATAAAAGCAAGAACATGCTGAACTATATGCCATGAAAGAATGTCTCCGATGTTATTAATATCAAGAAACGGTTTTACCTACAAATGTTATAGGTCGGTGATTTCCATGCCTTTTACGTTTCATCAACTTCCTTCCTTTCTCATTTCGACGCTCAATATTTGATTGCTTTGACACAATATCCGATTTAACCGATTCCTTTCTCTTCTTCTTTTTCTTCGTCGTCTCCTGTTTTGCAACTTTAGTCGAGTTCTGCATTTCATCTGCAAAAGTCTTATTTGCAATCGGACGACTTGCGTCGTGATGACCAAAATCATGATCAACCTTCCGTCTTTTATCACAGTCTCCATCACCATTTTTATTATTAGACATTTTGACTAGACTATCCTCCAAAGTTTTAACATTCTTTTCTGAATGCCTTCTCTTTTTCTGTCTGCCTACCTTATCATTTACCAGTCTTATACCACTCGAGCGTTGCGCGTTCGTATCGGTGCGTTCAAAACATGAAATGAAAAATCCATTCGTCAAGCTATCTTCCGGTTTCATGCTCACACATTTCACAGCATCGGGAAAAATGTTAGGGTCGCCACGACAGTTCAGCGATGGCAGAATGTAGGACAGGACAAACGAGTCTTTGTACTTTGTCAGCATTTCCAAGATAACTTCTTCATTCTCTTCCTTGTGAATCGAGCAAGTCGAGTAGACAACGCGTTTTGCTTTCGGAAAGGAAAGCGCGTGTTTCAGAATCATCGCCTGGAAGGATGCCAGTGACTTGAGGCGCACGGCAGAGGCGCCAGGCTCTGAACCAAATGCCGGTGTCCGATTAACAATACCTACAAGACACAAAGAATAGCTTTGTTCATCATCAATGCTATCACTGTCAACATTAACCCTATAATTCCTATTGTTATTTGGGAAGGAACTTAAAGGAAGCAGAAATAGCAACAGCATTGCTCACATATTAGTATCATCGTGCCTAAACGGAATGCGGTGATGTAGGGTCACAGGTTTGAATCTACCTCAAGTCACTGCGTAACGATCTTGGACAAGTTGCTTACCCATAATTATTGTCTGCGATGAAGGCAAGTGGAGACCACCTCACTCGTCTCATCCTCAGGGGCAAAAGAAGCCAATGGATCTGCCCTTGGGCAGAGAACTCATCATCGTGATCATCATGCCTGTCATGCTTTCTGGTGCATCCACTGACATAAATGTCTCATCATTATCACCATTGGAATTGTCGCCAACTATTATTAGTTTCATAACAGAACTCAGTGAATATTTAATATTTGCATTTGGCATGGCATACGTTGCAAAGGCTCTGAAAATCTAGAAAAGAAATAATCCACTCTGCCTACGTGAATCATGTAACAAGATTTTAGCAATTTTGCATCCTGTAACACTGAACAATTCTTAAATCATCACACTCTCATTGTCTCGTATATAAGTCAACCAAGATCTGTAAATTCATGCTCTACCCACGTACAAAACAATGCTGAGTATTCAGTACCCCTCCTTTCTTTCAGCAGAAAGTTCTGCTCAAGTTGGCATATAATAAATTATACTAAGAAGTGTGGTCTAAAGAAGGTATACATCAATTACGAATACAACTAACCACAATCCATTGCACAGCATAAAGTGTACTATGCCTCTGAGTAGAGAGCTTGAAGGGAGCAATAGCAAATGCGATAAATAAATACTGTAGCACAATTAACACAAGTAAATACCAGAATCTATACTATAAATCTGAGATCTGTATGTATGTATGTATGTCCATCACAAGAAAGGCTCGGAAACAGCTTCATTTCACAACACGAAACATTTTCTTAGCTTCTCATGCCAATTTGTAGGTCAGCGCTAGTAACACTATAAATCTAAAATGCCTGCTCTGAGACCTGAGGCCATAATTAGCACGGACAAGGACATAAACCACCAGGTTGAGGTAAGTCACTATGAGGCCAAATTGATGGATATAGTCATGATGCTTGAAGCCAAGCCGTGTGTGTGTCTGATACAACTGAGTGAAACAGAAAACATAAATATTACAGTGTGGAATAGAAAACATAAATATTACACGGGTGTGGAACAGAAACCTGTCTTACCCGATCCACTGCACGATGGATCAACAAGGATGTATTCAGCGTCGTTGTATTGCGGATCCTGAGGATTGATGCGGAGGAAATCTGCACAGCGTATTCTTAAGCATGATGCACCCGCTCTCTTGGAAAGGCTTTTCATTGTTGCCAGACGATTCTTGTCTTTGTCAAAGGCATGTATTGTTCTGGAAATAACAAATTTCATATCAATTACCACAGAGCATTCAACCATTACTAAAGATTGACTGTATATGTGTCCAAGGCTTGAAGCATGAGGCTTGCTTATTAAAATTCACAATCATACATAAAACATGTTTTCCAAAAATGATGATTTTCCAATGGTCACATTGTTGCAGTCAACCACTGCACGCATAGGCGTAGGGGACATTTCGGCAGTGGGGGGCAAAATGTTAATTTTTGCCCGAAAAATCTGATGACCTTTTTATTTTATTTTTTTAGTCATCCACCCAAAATCTATGGTTTTCCTTGTCCGAAAAAATCTGACGACTTTTGGTGTAGTCATTTCCTGTAAATCTTCTGAAAATATAGCTTTTTACCCCTGTGTACCCAAAAAAAATCCTCCAGTGCCTGCTCGAAAAAAAAATCCGAAATTTTTTCACGGCCATACCCCTTTTGCCCGAAAACACATTTGCCCAAAATTTGGGGGGCATTTGCCCCCTCTGGACCCCGCCTCCTACGCCTATGACTGCATGTCATTTAATGGAAAGACATTTCTGGTATATGAACAACATCTTCAGTTTTCAATCATATGACTAATAAACATGTAAATAAGAAATACAAAATGTCTTTACTTCAATTTTGTAAGTTTGTAATTCAATGCTGTAATTCAGGTTAATGCATTCTAAGCAGGCAATAATTTTAATCATGGAGCCCTTCACTTCAGAGTAGCAAAGCAAGGTTTAATTCAGCATAAAAATTATAAGAAAGTAAGTATAGTCCTAATTATCCAATTGACAGTTGTTGCACTTTGGTGTATACAAAACATAACAAACTATGTGCATCTAAATGCAGTAAAGTGTAGCAACTGTAGCTGGTACACAACAGATATTTTAATAAAAGAAAGAATTAGAATCATAAACACTATGTGATATTGCACACAAAAATCATTGGTCAAATAAAGCAACATCCCATATCACTAGATCTGAAGAAACAGAAACTTTACATAAGTAATAATTCAATTCAAAAATGAGTACACAATAAAATACAATACAATCAGTGATGAAAGTGAGCAGGGTCTGTCTGTCTGGGTCTGTGACCAGGCATTGATTTTCGTGACCTGCCATTGTGGGTCTCAGCCGGGTAGCATGTTTTACATTTAGGCATCATAAACTCTATACCAGTTACGAATTCTTAGTGCAATCGATAGTTTTTCGGCAATTTTGGGCGAACGACTAAAAAGGTCATCAGAATCATTTCTGGGTGAAAGTCGGTTTTACCCAGACCTGGCAACTTTTCCAAACCATTGTCAGCCCTGAATACGATACGACAATTTTACATTGCTCTTCTTTCATAGTTCAGAAGTGGACACGACCATAAGACAGAACATCGATGGGGCGCAGAGCAATTGTGAGTGAAGGACTTTCTTAATGCCCCTACAGCCTACACATTAACTGCCTTGGCTAAGGTTTGAACCCATACGTGCCAAGCTCTCCAACCAATTGGCCATACACTACAAGAATCAGTACAATAATTCAAACATACCAAAAACAAGTTCAGAAGGGTAGCACTTATTCTGTGCTATGATGTCTATACAACTTCAAATCTACCACGCACAATATAATTAATCTGTTAAATGAAAGCTGACGACTAACCCATTGTTACCCATCAGTGCGGCCAAAAACGTCGTCTTATTTCCTGGAGCAGCGCAGCAGTCAATAACATGACTCCCAGTCGGAGGATTTAAGACGACAGCTGGTAGGCAGCTGGCCTGCAAAGAAGACATTATCACAATTTTGTACCATCATTGGGCCCTCCATATGGAATTCCTTCCGCCCCACTCTGCGTGGGACTCTACAGTTTTGGATCACTATCTACATCTGTCTCTCTTCCTGAAACTTATTTTAAGACTCATTTTTTATCTATGGGTTATTGCACTGGGAGCGCTACTGAATGGCCATGGCTGTGAGTGGCACTATAGAAATTACGAATTACATTACATCACAATTTATGTCTACTATTCATCAATGCCAAAAATTCAAAACTCCCACATTTAACTGATTCATTCTTACCTCAAACCTCAAACTCAATACATTAAATACACAACCTACATCCAAGGCCGTAGCTAGGGGGTGTTTTGGGTGTTTGAACACCCCCCGAAATGGAAAATGTGAAAAATAATATAATGCATTTATGAGCATATGACGTAAAAACAATGAAATAAAACCACGAAAACACCCCCCGAAATGGAAAATGTAGTTTTTTGGAAAGGGAAATTGGTGAAACACCCCCCGAAATAAAATCCTGGCTACGGCCTTGCCTACATCACACTTATTACATAGTATCTTTGTGATCTTATACCTTGTCCCTCTCTGCCACTTCGCCGTGTTCTCTTTGGCTCTCTGATCGGCCTGACCTCTTTGTTCCCTGAGTCGGGAGCGCCATGGCTCAATCCAGATGCTTTGATTGGATAGGTCCCTTTCTATGGAATGGACTTCCCCAATCAGCTCCCTCTCTCATCCTCTCTGGTAATCTTTTAAAAGCTAAATTAAAATTAATTAAAATTTAAATAACCACACATGCAAGTAATCAATCAAATATCTGCATCCCCAGAATGATTTGCACAAAGTAAAATTATCCTATTTTGATTGGTGAACAAGATAGTTTGACAAAGTTGCTTTTTCATAAAGAATATACTAGAAAAATGAAACTCATTTCTACTTTATCTTGAAGAATGATGTTGCCAGAGTTGTAGAGACTATGTTCGTGGAAATTGGTTCCGGACGAGAAAACTAGAAGTTCAGGAATATCAATGTCAACTGCAAATTCGTCTTCTTTCAGATTTCTTAAGACATTCAGATAGCTACAAGAAACGAACAGTATCATAAACTTAAAAGTCTCAAAGTGTCATGTACGAGAATATAACGGACCATTTCAATTAAACCTTAAAACTTGATTCAGACTCTTTCTCGGTGGCCGGCCCCAGTCTTTCTCCCGCTCTGTGAGCGGCTGACTCAGTTGACTCCTTCAAATCTGGACTGGAGACTTATCTATTTCTCAAGGCCTATCCTGCTGTCAGTATAGTATGTGAGGCGCCCTTGTAACGGCATGGCTGTGTTACGGCGCCATAGAAATCGTCATTGTTATTATTATTATTATCATAGATCCATGTTGCTTAGTGCGGGAACAATACGATTGTATATCAGACCACAAGATTATATGAGATACTAATAATTATATACATTTGGCCTTGTGGGTGTGTGATTGCCATTAGCCTGACAATGGTGACTTTTCCAGCCTTTTGAGCATTGTCAACGTGCAAACTTGTTACAACAGACGTTAAACGTCATTCAGACTTGTATTTATAAAGTAATTTCAATGAGAAACTCAGAAGATGCTATAAACTGTTCAGTTATGACATTGCATTGCTCTATACATGGACCACAAGAGAAGATCACATTTTAAAATAAAATTACTAATATAGATACACAATTACACATATCGAATATAGATACATATACATAATTACATATATATATATAGTATAATGTACATAATATATATATATATATATATATATATATATATATATATATATGTGTGTGTGTGTGTGTGTGCAACTGTGCATGCATAAGCAGAAACTGGAAACAACATCACCATTCACCACACATCTCATGCATGAATGCACAAAGGCTAAATGCTGTCCTTGACCATTGCATGGTCCATCGCACAACATGACATCTGATGACCAAGTTCAGTATGCAATGCCTCACTGATATAATCCAGAGCAGCACTGTGCAACGTATGCAGAATATGTTCCATGCAAGTATATGCATACATGTGGAAAATGTGATACAGAGATCTTGAAGGGGCGCTATATAAATCCCAATTGACAGACTGATTGGAGTCACCAAACATCTCTGTCCCTCATCATTCATATTCAACCTGTTTTCAGTAATCTGTCTTTCAACTTCGTGCTTTTCACGAAATACCAATAATTATAAATAGCAAAAGTACAATAGCGCAGAATCAGACAAAAGGCAGATTACAATGGGCAAACTGCACTGCACTATGACAGACCATAAAAGAACTTAACAGAAATCAAGAAACCTGCTGCTATTCAATCCAGATGTTTCAATAAGTCGGAAGCCTTCCTTCACGAAATGGCTGATGACGTCATCAACTGTTGTCCTTATAGTATTCACACGAACATAGCGAGGAAGAACAACTAGAAGAGATAAAGTTTTCAATCAAACACCGTAAATACAGAAAAGACCTAAATAAATTTATAGATATAAATAAAAGCATTAATTGCACGAACAACTCCTGCAAATTATGGCAATTATTCTGTATCTAACTACATCCGTACAACTTTGAATTTATTACGGTACATAAAAAAAATTTAAACCGTAGTTCTTACAAAGCCTTCATACAAAACAGTAGTTCTTGATATATGTTGACATTGATAAACATTCAACGTAATTTCATGTAAATTCTGGTGAAAAACACAAAACAACTTGTCTATCTATTGAATAATTGAAATCACTCTCTTAGTTACATGGAAACTGCCTTTTTCACTTTAAAATGCAAGTTTTCCTAAATGTCTTTCTGTATTTACAATCCTGCACATTAATTCAATTTTACTGAAGATTACTAATGATATTTATTATTAGAGTTGATTTTCAACTCTTAATAAGGCTGCCTATTTCCTGGAAATAATATAGAAACAATTAAATACCTGATGCAATAGGTAAATCTTCAATTTTCAAATCCTTTGCCTTGCTTTTCGACTTCTTGGCTTCTGACTTTAACTTCGATGAGTGCCGCAGAACTGCTTGCTTTGCAGACAAAAATATCAACACCATGCTTAACATAATGCCTACATAACTATAAATGTATGCTAAAGCATAAGAACAAAATGTATGCTAAAGCATAAGTTGGTGAAATATTTTTATTCTTTCAAAATATCAACACCATGCTTAACATAATGCTTACATAATTGTAAATGTATGCTAAAGCATAAGAACTAACGATAAGTTGGTGAAATATTTTTATTCTTTCAAAATATCAACACCATGCTTAACATAATGCTTACATAATTGTAAATGTATGCTAAAGCATAAGAACTAACGATAAGTTGGTGAAATATTTTTATTCTTTCAAAATATCAACACCATGCTTAACATAATGCTTACATAATTGTAAATGTATGCTACAGCATAAGAACTAACGACAAGTTGGTGAAATATTTTTATTCTTTCTTTGTCTTAGTTGTCATTCACATCACAACTGTCCAGAGATAAGATGAAGAGAGGACACATAACACAGGCTATTGACTACCAGTGATACGGCAAAATGTCTATATACTAGCAAGCAAACAACACTTTCAAGAAATGTAATATTGCATGTCAATCAATCAATCAATCAGTGAACCAATCTTTATTGACCACCATGATAATAATACATGCGTGCAGTTCGCAAAATTCATAAGCAGGTTGCCAATGGGTAAACCCAAAGGAGCATCCGGTTCTGCTAAAAAAGGTCGCCCTATTTACATCGGTCATTAATCATTATTATACACATTGATGTTCACCATTTAATAACATATCTTTTGAAAACAATTATATTATAAAGTGTCAACAGTTCATTTATGCTTACATTTTCTGTCCAAAACTTTTAAAGGAACATGTACCGGTATGAATAAATTATAATAAAGAGGAGCTTACCTCCATTGCATCCATTCCAGATAGACCTTTACCAAAAAGCAGATCATGCAACAAAGCTTTCGCAAGATGTGTATCCTTGATTAGGATTTCCTGGCTTTGTATCTGTGTTGCATCTAAAATGTCCTGCAGAGCACGGCTGTTTTTTGCTGTTTCACAGACCAAAGCAAACAGCTGGCGCTTGTTCTTAAATCACAAAAAACACAAAGGTTATTGAATTGTTCCGTGTCAACTCAATTTAAAAGTCATCTCATTGTGGAAGATGGCAGTGCCATATTCTATCAACGTCTTGGATCATTATTGTTTTTATGGTGATCAAATAAATCTGACCAAAAGGTAAGATCATCAAATAGGCATTTTACTAGACAAAGTAGATATAGTATAAATTCCAGCCAGTGAAGACTAAATTCTAACGACAGAAGGGTGCAGTGGTCTGGTAGAGAAGGAATCACTGAATGAGGCATAAACAGCATGAGGAAAAAATAAGGACAGCAAAAACAGGATGTATCACAGTAAAAAGAAAGGGATGTACACAAGTTACAAAACTTAAAAGCAGTCATCAACAGCATTTCTGACCCTGCAAAGGATGCACCTGACATTCAATTCACAGCTCAACGCCTATCTTTTAAAGCATCATATTCGTGGGCTGCGGTGGTGTAGTTTTTTTTCTTGCAGCCGGAGGGTTGTAGGTTCGAATCCACCTCAAGCCATCGAGTCCTTCACTCACAATTGCTTGACACTTTGGCGTGAAACTTGGATTCATTGTCCACGCTGTGGTCGGGAGCGCTTCGGAATTTATATGTCATTATGTATGTGCACTTGTTATAGCGCCCCTTCAAGATTTCCAAATTTCGAAGTGCTCCCGACTACAGCATGGCACGCCCAAGCCCACAAAATTTCAGCAAATTTTGTCGGTATGAAGGGGAACCAAAACTACGGATCTACTTGCATAGCCATTAGTTCGTAACTAAGCGCATAATTTGACCATGCGAGCATAAAAATTCAGTTTTCACAACGCCTTCCTCATGACGGTTCCTTAGTAAGTTCGGTAATCCCGAAGACTGCGTGCTGGCATACAAAACAAATGGTTGACAACAACTGCACTAAAATAGAGCGCAGCGACCCACTGATGTCAATGGCCGACGACGAATCAGCCGCAACGGTTTGGACAGCGTGTGCTTGTTCATATGTAAAATATGCAGTAATTAGAAACGAGAAAGTAACACAATTTGGAAATGCAGAGTTTAACATGCTCGAACAATTGGAGGCCAAATGTACTGAAATAATGGAAATAATGAAAAGAATACGCCTGCTTCAATTGATTACTTACTTACTAACTGCTCTGCATTGTGAAATGCAGGTGATAGGTCGCTGCGCTCTATTTAAGTGCAGTCATTGGCAACCTATAGGGTTTTGTGTACGGGAAGGCAGTCTTCGAGATTACCATAAATTGCCTACGGTTTGTATGTGCACTTGTTATTTGTATTCATTCAAGTATTTATATAGCGCCTCTTCAAGGAAACTACTCAGAGGCGCTCCCGACTCCAGTACGGACAAACAGAACAGTTTTTAGGTGCTTATAGAATGTGTCAGAGAGTGATCTAGGGAACAGGCGCAGCTCAAGTGGGAGGGCATTCCATACCACTGGGCCAACCACAGAAAAAGCACGACTCTGCATGGTGGAGGTACGAGCAAATGGGACAAAGAGTACTTCCCTAACAGCCGAGCGTAGGGACCGACCAGTCCGAGCACTTAACACAGGCCGACAAAGATCGAGTAGGTAAGATGGAGCACTTCTTATAGCGCCCCTTCAAGCCATCTACTCAGAGGCGCTCCCGACTGCAGAGTGGACACTGCATCGGAGTTTCACGCCGAAGCGCTGAGCAATTGCGAGTGAAGGACTTGCCCAAGGTCCCTATGCAGTGGACTCGAACCTCGAACCTTCCGGCTTCAAGGCGACGACGCCACCACTAGACTACCGTGCCCCACAAATAAAGCTAAGAGGCAAAATCGATTTGAATCGTTGCTTTTGAGTTTGATAGAGTGGCCCTCGGCTTCAAGAATAAGTTTGGGTGGGCCAGAGTGTTGAACAAGTTGGATTATATCATCAAGGCAACATGAATTAAGTGATTGCGGTAATGTTTCATTTCAATCCTTTGCAGTCAACTCGGAAGATGAAGGAATCACCTTGAATTTCAGGATCAAGAGCTTGAAGCATGGGATTCGGGACATGGCTCGTATACAAGTTTGATCATACTGTTTGGATCACAATTCACACAGCGTTGATTCACAACGTGGGCGCAGTGGTGTAGTGGGTATGAACGTCGCCTTGTAGCCGAAGGGTTGCAGGTTCGAATCCACCTCAAGTCGCCGCGTATGGACCTTGGCCAAGTCCTTCACTCGCAATTGCTCAGCGCGTCGGCGTGAAACTCCTATGCAGTGTCCGCGTTGTAGTCGGGGGCGCCTCTGAGTAGACCTTGAAACAACCACGGACACGTGAAAAGTGGGCGATAATGAAAGCTAATGACAAAATACATACATACTTTAAAATACATACTTTATAGAGACTTGAAAACGTGAGATTCTTTATACTCCCACGCTGTTCATCGACCAATTTTAAAATCCGCGATGCTTCCTTATATAAAGCCATTTGAGCCCGCAAAAATGTTTGTATACAGACCGGAAAAGAAATTGCTGGCCCTAGAACTTTGGATTTGGCTTTCTGGTGCGCTTCAGCACCTAGAGGTCACACTACATCATCATGTTCCTTTCGAACTAAAAATTATTTAGCCGTGGTTAGACTGGGAGCGCTTCAGAGTAGTTAACCCTGAATGTGCGCTATAGAAAAACTCAATAAAATCAATTTACGTGAGACCCATATCGGCCACATGGGCTCAACGATAATTTCGTCAAAATACCTATCAGGACGAGGATAAAAACAATAAAAACTTCATAACACGGATGCTGTATAAACGTTTAGGCCTACGAGTCTTTATTCGGTGCTCCTCTGTGCTTGTTAACTGTCGCGTTATGTCGACTGGTTTTTCAATAAAACGAATATAATTATGTCATAATTCAATTATTTCAATCCAATTCATGTAGGCCCATAAAAGTTTTATTGCTCCAAACAAGTACATGAAATAAAAAACCCTGAGAAATGTTAGCACAGTACATACAAAGATATTAGAGTTAACACTAATTAGCTAATTCGTGCAATATTTATTCCATTTGCTTGTGCAATTACTTTTCTTTTTTGCTGTAGGCCTATCAATTTTCCATTCCTTATTCCTTCACTATTTCATCGTTATAGCATTTTTTCTGTAAGTTAACATTTTGACTGTCGATCTGTAGGCTACCTTTTGTGTTGTCAGTCAGTGTACACAATTTTTGTACCACTCACATTCATTTCTTTTTCCACCGCACGAGTATTGCTTACAAATAGCATCGCTTGTTAGCTTGTTAGTTGCATATACTATTTTTTTGTTCCGAAAGAAACACGAGTGTATCAAAAGCAGGAAAGTGAAAATCGAAGCACTCAAAAGCAAAAATGTTGAGGCTTTCAAGAAACCTAAGCAATTTTAAGGTTGGAATTTTTATAAATGAAAAGTTTTTTTTACAGCGTTTGCACTAGGAAGGTTCCAACGAAATGAATTTGTTTGGGCGATATTGCATGATTTTGCTCGTACGACGTTTACATCATCTGATCGGCATTGCGTGAGACGATGATAGCGTTACAAGTCGTGGAAAATGAACATTTAGAACTACGACGATTAGTTTTGCTGCTTTTTATTTGCATTACGAAAGGAGCAGGAGGAATCACTGTCCTGTATGCTTTTCCGCGGGCCATCCACAGAACAAGCAATGTAGAATTGCATGTGGTTTTGCAAATGAAGGAAATTGCATCATTGAGGGTTTGCGTATAGGCCTGAAACAGCGTTTTCCTCTAAACACATGTTAGTTAAGCTTAAGTAAAGTTTGGAGGCATGCCTCTATAGCTGTTATACTAGTCCAGAGACATTTTCTTGGGACTATCTTTCATGTATGGTGCAGATGCAGCAGCAGTAGGCCTACCCTTGAACATGACACAACCTTCCAACATAAACTATTTACTGAAATTTTAAAAACACTTTCAATTTTATAGGCAAATGCTATGTGATATCTTTCAAAGTAAGTGACTGACAAAATTAAAAACATTCCATTTTAGAGGCAAATGCTAATATGCATTCTATTGCAAACCTATATGCATAGAGCTGTGAAGTAGACTATGGAATATAACTAGAATTTGTGAATGTGCTTCTGTTCTATTTGTACGTGACAACAGAGTGCATAAGTATGCCACTTTGAAGTGTTCAGGTTCGATGTTTATCACTCAATGATTATGTTATCTTCACGATGTATGTATTTCTTCATTTAGTTGGATTTTGCTTTGTTATTGGTGTACAGAGGACCATTAATTTTGCTGCTCAGCAGCAGATTCGACTGAGATCTGGTCTCCCTATGAACACTGTCGTCCTTTTTGTACCACAACAGGAGGCCTGGGTGATAGAAAGATTCGGAAAGTTTAATAGAATTCTGGAACCGGTAGGCAATCCTTCTGATTATTATCTTATTTCTTTTTTTATAAGGTGCACTTTCTTTATAAAGTGCACTTTCTTTATAAGGTGCACTTTCTTTAAAGATAAGATGCACTTTCTTTATAAGGTGCAACATCTGTTAATGGCAATGAGCAAATGTGGATAAAGGGTCCACATGATCAAGGGCCTTATATACAGTAAATGTACAAGAGAGGTCTTAACGCTTTAACAACGAGAGTGTACTACAGGTGCTCGAGATACCAACGCAGCTTGTCATTGAAGTGTTAAACTTGCACAATATGCTTTGTGTGTTTTGCTGCTTGCTCTCACCGTGATTAGAATGGTGGGTAGGTGCACTGGGTGCCTGTCAAATCTATCTATATATTTCAAGTAATACTAACCGATTATGGTTATTTCGCATTAAATTTTTTTATTTGATGTGATCTAAAAAATGGACAATAAATGAAAAATGTGAGTATGCAATGCTGCATAAAATTATTATATCATGACACTTTCTATTACATGATGTTGTTAAATCATCTGGTGAGTAGTGACGACAAAAAAACGAAGAAATTTTTGCACTTCAACACCGATTGTTTCTGCCGACAGCGATTATACCAATTGTTCAAATAATCGGTTCAATTACGAGTGTGACCGATTAATCGGTACAGCTCTCCGATAAATATGTACTATCGCACATGCATGCATGCATAGCTGCATACCTGTATAATTATATTATTACATATATGTATGCATAAAATAAATGATTGATTGGTACAGCCTTGAGTGCCATACTATGTGTCATGTTGATGCATACTTACTTACGTTCATTGATTAATAAATCAAATCAATCAAAATGAGGGTTAATAGTTTTTTTGTAATTGGTCAGTCTTACTTTTTATCATCATCACCTCAATAACATACGTCTGTGTTGTGATTAGACATCTTTGTGTAGTTGTGTTTGGTATTTGAAGCCACTGTATTTCTTCTAAATGTGTTTAATTTTTGTTCCATTTCTTAGGGTCTAAATTTTCTGTTTCCGGTGATCGATTCTATTCGGTACGTCCAGAGTTTGAAAGAACTAGCAATCGATATTCCTCAGCAGAGTGCGATTACAGCCGGTAATTTTTCTCTTTTGCAGCGCTTGCCATCGAACAGAGCACAGCTGAAATTTGCATTCAGTCTTGGTGGTTTTGATGCTAAACATAACCGTGTTTGAATTTTAGATGATAGCGCTGATTTTTTTGCATACATGTAAAAGGTTTTGTTTAAAAAAATGATGACCAGAGATTAAGAGCTGGTATTTATTGGTCAATGGTAAACTTACCGAGCTTTTAATGACTTATGTTTTTACCTCAGAGGTTTCTACTTGTGTATGATGTTTTAATAATAATAATAATAATAGTTTGAGAGTAGTTAATTTTTGGCTGCAAGTCCAGAAGCACTCCAACAATAATCTGACACTAGCAGTTTGGACCTGGTTTCAGCTATGGCCTGTTAATGGAAAACATTGTTCTTGTCAGGTCTATTGTTTTACAATTATAATCCAAAGATTGTTGTATTTAATTTTGTAGTCTGAGAGTAGTTGCTGTTCTTGCCTTTGGCTTAAATTTGTCTCAAGCAACATGGGTAATGGGTATGTTTGATCTGTTTGATCTAAATAAATTACACCTTCATTGCAGTCCACACATCACTGAAATGACCTGTTTAGATCAGTCAATGATGTTGAACATTTTGTATATAGGATTTTTCTAAAAGTTGTTTTTGTCCTTTCGTTTTTCAGATAACGTCAACATACAGATAGATGGAGTGCTTTACCTTCGAGTTATTGAACCATATAAGGTATTTTATTTTCTGTAAGGTGCCAGCCAATATAAATTGGGTGATTTTTCCATATTGCCGTGATGCCCCAGCATTCTCTAAGGTGCCAGCTAGTGTTTGTTGATTTCTTGTGGTGTATAAGTCATGAATTGAATCAGATTTTTGTTTAGAACTGTTGCTGTATTTCATCGACTCACATGGAAACCATGTTTCCATGCGAGTCAATAATCACTTATTATACAGATTTTACTTAAAGCATCAAGGTTTATGCCAACCATGCTGAGATTATATTATGCTTCTAATCTGTATCTAATCTTGTTTTATGCATCCATGGATTGAATGCATGTGTACGATGATGATGAATACTGATTCTGCTCAGAGCTGTTTTTAAGGAATTTTTAGAACTGCACAAACCATTTCTTTGTCTTCCCATACTCCATGATAAATTACTACCACTCGCAGGTCAATGACCTTTTTCACTAGTTTTTACTGCACAGAATTGCTTCTGCAACTGCACAGATCCATTTAGAGCCGCACATTTTGTGTACAACTGCACGCAAAAAAGTCTATGCTAGCTGACAAATTATATCAGAACTTATATAAAGACTTGTACTGTAGCTACTGGAATTGCCAAGGTTTTCCCATAATGGATATTTGCCGAACCAGCGTGGAGATGCTGCGTGTAGGAGAGACTAGACTATGGCATTTCTTTCTGTGATATTCTGGATGTTTTGTTGCGTAGGCAAGTTACGGCGTCGAGGACGCAGAATACGCAATCACACAGTTGGCTCAAACGACGATGAGATCCGAAATCGGAAAAATTGCTCTGGACACCGTCTTCCGAGAAAGGGAACTACTCAACATTGCCATAGTTGGTTAGTTTTTAATTTTTGACTTAGATTATTTTATATTTTTAATGTGCTTAGATGTTGAAAGGTGTTATTTTTTTTAGTCTCATCTGAGGCTGAACAGTGCAGTTTTTAAATTGCAAGCTTTGTCATTATGCATGAATTTTTTGTTTGTTGATAGACTTACTTATGACCCTCCTTGTGTAATTCTCTTCACTCCATTCTACATGGAGCTTTTCTTTCTGGATTGCTATCTACATCTCTCTCTCTCTTACCTATTTTTTTCTTGGGGTTCTCGCACTGTGAGCGCTACTGAATGCGATTGCTGTGATTGGCGCTATAGAAGTCACTATTTTACACTGCTTTACATTACTTGTGAGATGCAAACATTCTGTAGGCAAAACCTTTTAGATTGAAGACATTTTTGCGGTGGTTGAGCTCAAAGACTTGGTTGTGTTCATGTCCTCAACCATGTAGTTTTTCATACTCTGGTGTTTCTTGTGTCTTTATATATGTATGTGTATGTATGTGCACTTGTTATAGCGCTCCTTCAAGATTACTGCTCCAAAGTGCTTCCGACTACAGCAGAGACACTAAATTGGAGTTTCACGCTGAAGCGCTGAGCAATTGTGAGTGAAGGACTTGCTCAAGGTCCCTACGCGGCAAGTTGAGCTGGATTCGAACCTGGAACCCTCCGGTTGCAAGGCAATGAACATGTTCACTACACCACTGCGCCCTTTATGACATTGAACCTCTATCTTCTTGTTGGTTGTGTTTGCAGCATCTATAAACAAAGCGGCCGAAGCATGGGGCGTTGACTGCAAGAGATACGAAATCCGTAAGAAAAAACCTTGTTTCTTTCAAAGCTGTATCACCATTTTCACATTTATACAGTGTTCAGAACACGTGTGAATTGCTATCATCAGTTCTGTTATAATAATAATAATTTCATTCATTTTTCAAAATGACATTTTGCAGTATGATTATACAGCCAGTTGTGAATGGATGATCATGTTATTATAGAAGTCGAATTTAATTGCTGGCAGTCATGCAAGGCGCGATAATGTCTGACTGCTCGTTTTACCAATGCCATCTACCGAATGGAAGGTTGAGTGGATCTTTTGCTAGGGTGGCAGAAAGCAATCCGCATCCGTGCACTCTTCATGCCAACGTGTTTTTGGTTTTTTACCATTGCCATAAACCCCCACCCTCCAAAGTTGGCCAGAGTTTTAAATGATTGATCTTCACCGATATCTAATGTTTCTGAAGGATGTCTGCTTTTCCATTGCGTATGCCAAGTCTTTTTAAAAGGAGCATCATAGTTAAGAAATGTGTGTGCGTATATATTTATATATAATATTTCTCTCATTATTTACATTGAGCATGCTTGCAAAATCTGAAAATGAAAGTGTTTTGCGATTTAGTGTTCTAAATGAATTTGTCAGAGATGATGTACCTTGCCTGTGATATTGCTGTTTGAATGATAAGATGTGAAAAATGTGTGTGAAACTTTGTCTTGACCAGTTTAGTTGATTTTTTCCCAGGTGACATGCGCCTTCCAACCAGGGTTCAGGAAGCAATGCAAATGCAGGTCGAGGCAGAAAGGAAGAAACGAGCATCTGTGCTCGAATCTGAAGGTTAGACAATTGGTCATGTGACAACATCATGTGACGATGATGTATTTATGTAGCACTCTCGAAAAAAACTCAATTAATTCAGTTTGGCTATTTCAGTTGAAGTATTTCAGTGCTGAGCAACCAAAAGTTTACCCTGTTATCCTCTCTGTGCTGTCTTTCCTCATCTTTCACACGCCTCAAAGGTCTACATTTTCTCTTGAGATCACACACGCTGGGAGCACTTCAGAAGGCTCTTGCTGAGATAAATAAATGACCAAATGCAATACAACACAAAAGAATTTGTTTATTTGCATATCACTTGATGTTTGTTGCATTCTCCAGACTTGGTAATGAGAGAAGTAAACATTTGCTGTAATGTAATCTGCTGTTGTAACTGGTAGGCAGTGACCAAGTCATAAGTTCATCGTGTCTGGTGTTCAGAGTTAGTCTGCCATGGCATGAGCTGTATTAAGTGATGGCACCATGTCCAATAGTGGAGCTCATGAGCGATGATTAATTCCTTTTTCGTGACTCCTTTAAACAGCAGTGGATAAATCCCAATGTCCTGGATATGGGGCAAATGCATTGCAGGACTTGGTGATTAATTTCCGCTGGTTGCAAGTTATGCTGCATGATAGTAAAGATAGACTTGCATGTGCAACTGTGCATGTAACTTTCCTAGGATCCTTACATAAGAGTCAACCTAACAACCACATGATGATCAACTTATATGCCACCTTGATGATGCGGACATGGGTCCATTGTGTGAGCTTTTAGTTCCGCGAGGTCACACTTCTATCAGACAGCGCCGAGCCTTTTCTGTTGTGGGTCCCATTATCTGGAATGGCCTCCCACTAACCTTGCGACTTATGCCTAGGTAAAATTCCCCTGCGTTTTTTAAGTATCTCAAATTCTACTTTTTAGCTGTGGCTGGGCTGGGAGTATATAGTGCCTCTTCTTGAAGAGGCACTATATAAATTCTCGAAATGAATGAATGAATGAATTGGAAGTGCATGCCACTTGCTTACATTTGAGTTATTAAATCGATGACACGTGTGTCTGTGGTGGTGTAGGTATTCGAGAGGCAGACATCAACGTTGCTGAGGGTAAGAAGCGAGCGAGGGTTCTCATCTCAGAAGCTTACCTTACCGAAAAAGTCAACCAAGCTAGAGGTAATATTTTACCTTTATGATTAAGGTTTTAACGAGATGCAGCGTAAACTTTTCTAATAAGCTTATCCAACATGCTTCATAGATTGATGGATTATGATGAAGAAGCGGTCCATGTCATTTCAATATTTGCTTTCCACTGACGAGTATAGATTGTTTTCAAAAATCTTTTAACCCTTTAATGACAAAGTGTGTGCTAAAAGCGACTGGGATATAGAAATGTATGCAACTCAATGACTGGGATGTAAAAAATCTGTGCAGCTCAGCGTTGAAGAGTTTAGAGAAAGGGGAGTGACTTGCGTAGACTCCTTCTAAAACATAGCATAATGGTTAGTTTATTGGTTGTAATTGTAGTTGTAATTATGAGTTTCTATAGTGCCACTTCAAGAGAAACTCCTCAGAGGCGCTCCCAACCTGTCAGCACCAAACCACAATGAGAATAGTTTTCAAACGCTTGTGGAAAAGGGGTGAAGAAAGACCAAGAAGTTCATTATGGAAACTGCTAGGTAACTTGTTCCAGAAAGATGGTCCCAACATAACAAAGCTTTTTTGCAGTACTGTGGAAGTTTGAGCCGTAAGAACAACCAGGTCACCTTGAGTGTCGGAACGAAGGAATCTACGACCTGGAACGGATAGCACTGGCACCCAGAGCTCCTTAAGATAAATGGGCGCTTAAATCGGTAGCTTGACGTTAGCCTTGCTTTTTTCTTTCAGGTGAGGCTGAGGCACTTGTAGCAACAGCAACTGCTAAGCAGCAGGCCATCAAATTAGTTGCCGACGCTCTTGCCAAACAGGTATTGATTTTCAGCACATTTTAAAATTGAAACTCTTTGTGCAGTGCGTAGTGTAACAATAGTTCATTGTGATTAATTAGATAACCATAACATAACCATCAATTTATTGAGCCAGGTAAACAAGATCATGCATGCTACTCTTTGTTGCGATTATGTTTGTACCTGGCTGTTGCATAGACCTTGTAATGTGACACTGGGTATTCCATAATGAACTTCATGCTTTCAATCCTGAGATTTATATAGCGTCCCTGTAAGACAGCGGTTCTCAACCTGTGGGTCGCGACACCCACGGGTGTCGCTTGACGAATTACCAGGGGTCGCCTGGATCCTTCAGAAATTTTTAAAAGATGTAGGCCTAATATCAAGATTTTGACAGCTCCTAAGAGATTAGCTAGCCTGATAATGACAATGTTGTACAAATTCAAGATTTGTTACTTGGACTTGATTGAAGTTGAAATCTGCTGCTTTTGTTGTTGGAAGTAGTTTCAGAATTTTCATGCAGCTGTTAAACTTACGAGAGCTCTTCATAATAGTTGTAGTTGCGTTTTGTTTGAATCAGAAAGTATGTTCGATTGTGTGTTTGATTGTAGAATGGTCTGAACGCCGTTTCATTGGCGGTTGCTGAGCAGTACATTGCAGCGTTTGGTAACTTAGCGAAGGAAGGAAACACCATTCTTCTGCCCACTAATACGGGTGACATCTCCAGCATGGTCTCTCAGGTATGCCAACTGCCACTCTTCACTCTGTCACGGTTTCTTATGAGATAAAGTAATTTATGGCAATTTTAATATTTCTGACTCTTAAAGCGAATCATCAAATTACTGTGCTAGAATATATTGGATGTTTTAAAAGTTAGTGGAAGTTAACTGTACATTTGCATAGTTGTGTGATGCCATGTAGGCCTACATTACTTTCTGCTCAGATGAGAAAACATGCTGCACAGTAGCACAGTCATTTTCTGTGCAAATGTCAACTTGTAGAGACTGAAAGAGTAGAGAGATTGCATATCTGAAAGTGTTTGCTCTGAAATAGGGCTTTCCGTGTTCTACTAGTTATTTCCAGTGCTTTGTTTAATTAACTACTTATTTGAAAGTGATAATATTCAGATGCAAACAACACCATTTAGGAATTGCTAAATTGATAACACTAGTTCAGCAATTTTTAAAAATTCAATTCAATTCATTTATTGTGACCATCAACCATAAACAATATACGTAGTATAACATACTTCACATAATCGGATGGCAACAAGGAAGGCCCTAAGGAATGAATATCCCGCTAACATGGACACCTATTTACATGTGCAATTTTAACTGATGGCTAGATCTTGTCTCCACTCTCCAGCTTTATTTTTCTTCTTTTTTATGTGTTTTTTCAATCTGTTTAGATCTGTTCCTACATAGATCTCTGTCTCTCTTCATCGACCTATATCTTCTTGTGGGATATTCTCACTGGGAGTGCTACTGAATGGCCACTGCTGTGATGGCAATATATGAGTTACTAATTACGTTACATTTTTATTTGAATTGCTTCCAGTTAGCCTTGCAATTGATGCCTGGGCTAAACTTGCCTGCTTTAAATTATAAGTTGCTCAAATCTTACATTTTTTAGCCATGGCTGGGCTGGGAGTGCCTCTGAGTAGGTCATTTGAAGAGAGGCTGTATAAATTCTTGGACTGAATGAATGAAAGGATGAATTTTTAGTTGCTTTTAAGTAATTTAATGTATTTTACGTTGACATTTAAAAAGATGAGTATTGTTTCAGGCGATGAGCATATATCAGACTTTAAGTGACAAGAACAAGTCTGCGAAAGAACTGGAGAGCTTCTCTCCAACAGCATCTGAAGTGTCTTCTGGAAGGCATCCTGAGTCAGTCACAGATAGAAAAGACGAATACTTTCCTGAAGAGGACCCACATAAAGACGGTTGAACACTAAGATTATTAGAAGACTGGAGTAAAATGGAGAGTTTGCAAGGACTCTGCTTGATACGATGAAGCAGTTTTATATTCCAAAATAGGTTTAAGAATTTTCATTTTTCTGCCTTTGATCTTGTAAAGTATCAACTTTATTAAATTTAAGATGCTGGTTGAATCACCAGCTGCTTAAGGGCACGGCTACATTTAGCGTGTAAGAGAATGTTTAATTAAACAAATGTGGTGTTTAATTTCAAGCGAGTGTAGAAGTGATTAGAACAAATTCTACTCAATCTCTATATAAAAGTTGTTGAACTGCAGTGGTAACCAACTGTCTCTGAGTAATGATGACTAAATATATTATTTCCTGTTGGTTTGTCTTAACACACGTGGTCTCTTTGTTGTAATGCAACAATACATTGTAAGAAAAACAAAACAATATATTATGTGATCAACGTTTTGGTTTATAAGCCTTTAACATGTTTTAGAACAGCAGAAACTTTATGTAACCAGAATCTTGAGATGAAAATGCGGACATTTTGATGAAAGCTCATGAGTCACAATAATTTTGTACTTTCTCATTGTATTCGATAAATTTAGTGAGAATTTGTTGAATTAGATGCATTTTCATGATCAACATTCTATGGAATAGGATACATAGGATGTGTAAAAGAACAGGATGTATGGAGTAAAACCTTTTCACAGATGTAATACGTGTAGGTGATTTCCTTCGACAAGACATTGTGGCTTAAATGTAAAAATAAACTTGCACTGCTTTCTTGTATTTGATTTTAGTTTTAGAGCAATAATGTAGGAAATGGTGACCTTTTGGAGATGTGTCATTCAAGCCAAGAGTATGTGGTCACGTTTGTTAGATTTCTAATTTGATTTCTTTCGGCAAAAATTTGAAAATTAGCTGGATTGTAAGCTGGACTATGGACATATGCTTAACAAGTACATGAGGAATAGAAAGTGGACTAATGCATGTTACATTGCATTTAAGTAATCTTTCAAATCTATCGTTATGACAAGTTCATTTTTGTGACCGACATACTTGTTTATAATATTGTGCATCTCTGAAACAGAATGTTGATTATGACTACACTTACGATATTCCATCTTTGATTAACATTGTATTGTATCTATAAATTCAATTTATGTAGCTCCTCTCTCAGTGCACACCAATCAGAAGCACTCCCAGTATGAGAGACATGTAGAAAAGAAAGTCATCTTGATGAAAGGAGTTAGTGGTCTGTATGTGGGGGGACCTAGACCCTTGCCTTATATACAACGGTAGTAAGGTACTGCAATAGATTGTATTCAGCATTCCTGGTTCTGCTACCAGTTTTCTGTACAAAGCTTTGCGTTGTTTTGGGAGTTGTTGAAAATTAATTTCGGCTTGTAGGTACACAATTACCCGTATGTACCTGTAAGCCAGAATTCACAATTCTGGGTTACAGGTACATGCAAGCATATCAATTTGGTCACTCGTAGTTGCTACCAGCTCCGTCAACTCAGAGTTGTCTCAAGATCCCTCTCTCATAGTGCTACTCTGACATTTGTGCATACTTTTGTCACCAGTAGAATCGATCACTGCAGTTCGGTACTCGTGGGTCTGCCAATATGACTAATTGGGCGCCTTGAACGAGTTCTTCGTTCGGCTGCTCGCCTCATTGGCCAATGGCCGCATTCCTAAATATGCCTCCGTCTCTGCTTATATACTGGCCTAGTTAGCTACACCGGTAAGCGAGAGCGGCATACGTCTGTTGGTTGCAACGGACTGCGGTTCAAGCCCCGGGCTGGGAGTTGACATTCAGAGATTTAGATATCTCGGGCTAGCACGTGTGGGACGCAGGGGCGCAAGCTCCTGCGGAGCGACCTTGGGCAAGTTGCTTACCCATCATTGTCTGTGGGGAAGGCAACGGGAAACCACCTCACTCATCTCATCCCCAGGGGCGTAAAGCCAATGAACCTGCCTTCGGGCAGAGCACCATCATCATCATCATCTGCTTATATGCGTGACGTTCTTCACTGGCTCCCTGTTTCACAGCGCATCTCCTACCAAGTTGCTGCACCAGTTTGGCGATGCCTTCTTGATTGTGCTCCATCATACGTGTCTAGCCTTTGTCGACCTGTCTCCGACCTTGCAGCTTCATCGACTTCTTTGCTCTGCGACAATGGGGGGGAGCTTTTGGTTCCTCAAGCTTGCACTTCTATCAGACAATGTCGAGCCTTTTCTATTGTGGGTCCCACTACCTGGAATGGCCTCCCACTAGCCTTGCAACTTGTGCCTAGGCTAGGGTGACCATTTTCTGGCCATCAAAAACCGGGACACTTTTTGGTAATCGGGCAATTGTAATTTTTCCCTATCTACAGGATAGGTTATACAAAGGCCTAGTCCTATAGAATACTCAATGTCAACAGTAACTATAGAGTAGGCCATTGTTGTTTATAGCATAGGCCCTACTGCATACTTTGACGAAGTTCAAAGTTACTGATTTTTTTATTATTTTCGGAAGGGAGACATTTTAAAGTTGAGTTCTGTTCTGCAAACGTTTTTCGAACATATCGATGCAGGTGTCATCACAGTTATATTCAATGCTGAGAATAGACTTCAGTATGAAAATCTCCAGCCTGCTCTAATCGTCAGTGCTCTGTGCGGTATTCTTTCAGAATTGATTACACTCTCTGAATCAACGCTCAGTGTGTAATCTAGTCCAGAAGATGCGGGGTACGGTGGTGTAGTGTATATGTTAGTCACCTTGCAGCCGAAGGGTTGCTGGTTCGAATTCACCTCAAGTCGCCGTGTAGGGACCTTGGGCAAGTCCTTCACTCGCAATTGCTCAGCGCTTTGGTGTGAAACTCCGATGCACTGTCCCCTCTGAAGTCGGGAGCGCCTCTGAGTAGGGAACTTGAAGGGGCGCTGTAACAAGTGCACATGGCCTAGGCCTTCAAACAGACAGAAGAAGATCTAAGGTTTCTGGGGTGGTGGAAAGAGCAAGAGGGTAAGCCATGTGCTCCTCATTATCAGAATATTTTAAATGTCAGCATTACAACGGCAGCATTTTCAGTTGTCATCTGAAAGAAATTGTTCTATTATTTCAGTGCTGACATGAGTTGCAATGTCTAACTCCAATTACGACCCTAACATGACATGCCAAAATCGATAGATCTGGTGCCGCTGTCACGAAATAGAGTAGGCCTATCCCCCGTATTAATTGTATCCCCCAAATTAAAAAAAGTCGAAAAAACCGCGGAAGCGTGTATTTTTTGGGCAAATTAATTTTCATCTGCTTTGTTTTGAACAATGACACTAACAGGTATGTTTATTCCTACTAGATAATTTGTTTTGCACTGTTTTTAGAGCACTTAAAACATTTAAAACGCTTGAGAACACTCAGATCTCACTAAATAAATTCCAGTTGCCTTTATCTGAGCATTGCTTAGGACACTTGAAACAATTAGAGTCACTTTAAATTTTGATTACAGCATAAATTTTTTAATTATGCGCATTTTTCAAAAAAGTGGATAGAATGGTTTATCCCCCCGGATAGTATAGACCGGTTAATTCCATCCGGTGGGATAGATTAATTCATCCCCCCGGATAGCTTTCAGGGGGGATACTCCGTTTCGTGTCACCGCCACTAAAATTGTATCCCTATTATGAATAGGCCTACTTTCTCGTTCAGCTCTGATAGCTAGTTGTTTAAAGATATTAACTAAACTCACTAACCCATAATAATATTACACCACAGATTTAATATATTGTTCCATATAAATTGACAACTTCTCTCTCGTTGCGACTTGTTTCTCGGTTACAATATAAGCTACACTTTGTTCTTTCATTTACATAAAACTGACGTTTTCAATATACGAATTTCCTTCTAGTGAAAAACCGGGACAATTTCACTCTTTTGCTCAAGTCGTCGGGACACCGGGACGCACCGCAAAAAACCGGGACATGTCCCGGAAAACCGGGACGTATGGTCACCCTAGCCTAGGCTAAATTCACCTGCTTTTTCTAAGTTGCTAAAATCTTACTTTTTTAGCTGTGGCTGGGCTGGGAGCGCCTCTGAGTAGGTTTCTTGAAGAGGCACTATATAAATTGTCGAAATGAATTAAATGACTACAAAAATTATGGGTAATTGTGATAAGAAACTGGCATAGTGTCACTACAAGAGAAGCTCTCTACACTTACCTAAATGATGTTGAGAAGCAACAGTTACTCACATGTGACATTATACCTGATGATAATGAACTTGAAATATGTACCTCTAAGCCCAAACTAACTTCCAACAGGTTTCAAAACATTGCAAGTCAGTTGTGGCTCGAAGTCTGTCAACAAGCAACAAGGTTCCAATTAGTGGCAAGGTCTAGGCAACCTTTCCACTAACCAGAACATTGTTGCATGTGGCGAGTTCCAACATACAGTGTGGATTCAAAGCCCAAGCAATGCATTCCCATCTATAGTGAATTGGCACCAGGGCTACAGAATACATAAATAAAGCAATGTTTGAATAGTCTTGTCAACAGTGAGAACGTTTTACAGCTCGTTTACGACAGCTCTAAGATCAGGAAATTAACATAACAGAGGTTTTTTTATTACTCCCACAAGAACACAACATGGTGAAATTTCAAATAAGTGCTAAGTTGGGATACAAATGGAGGACCTAAAGGGACCAGAATCCCGTTAAGCAGGGCTACCTATGTACCAGTACAGCTATAAGTGGAAGTTGGCATCATAAGCAGCAGGAGTCACCTAGGTTTAAAATGAAATAACACGATTAGTATTGTCTAATACTAGACATTGTCCATGAATTGGCTGGTTATCAATGGTGCCCTCAAAACAATGTGGGTGACTGATATTCTATACAATACAATACAGCAAGGTATGATTCTACAATGCATCCAGGGAGGCAGCTGTGTCTGGTGTTCATTCTTGGCATTTAGAACAAGACTCGAGATGTGTTGGCATCATTCGGTACCTCAAGGCATCTCGGTCTATTGCCTGACCTGGATTTGCATGTACAGGAATTCTGCAGCAGCTCTGCTCACGTTGCGTGAAACTGTTGCCTGCTGAGAAGGTTATTAGATTAAGGCGGATAAATGACGCCTCAAGTCACGGTCTGTTCAATTGACTTTACCCAATCGCAACAATCAGTCCCAAAATAGATTTTGCGTAAATGTCATTACAGCAGTTTGTTTAAAAACGAACTTATCAATTTTCTGCTTCTATTCTGGAGTTATGCTATTTCTGTTTGAACTGCAAAAATGTCATTACAGCAGTTTGTTCAAAAGCGAACTTATCAATTTTCCGCTTCTATTCTTGAGTTATGCTATTTCTGTTTGAACTGCAAAAATGTACTGGCTGCCTCCTCTGCATACTGTATGAGTGTGTAGCAGGAGATGAACATATAAATTCATAAAAGGTTTAGCTTTTATTTTTAGCAAATAATGACGAAGCTGCAGAAGAAATATTTAGCAAGTCAAAAAAGAATGTCTCAGAAATATCTGAAAGCAAAATGTGAAATTGTTGAATTCTGCATATTAGTCATTCAAAGTGCACGGTGCGTATATCCCAAAGGTTCGAGCTGTAGCCAGATAAAACATTTCATGTAAGCAGAATGCTTTTAGTACGTACACGCAAGTGAGCAAAGCCTTTATCTGATGAAAATAGCAATGGTAGTAGCATCATCATGAAATCTTGAGTTCATGATAGGAATGGTGATGCACGAAAGCGTACTTCGTGAATATATGGAACGGGGATGTAGATTAAAACGTTTCAATTACAAAAATCTATTTTAGTGCAGACGTATGCATGCAAAGGGACTTCACTGGACTCTACGGTTCAGAATTACTATGCTGCCGTTGGTTCACTGGTTCCCTGTGGGAATAGTGTGATTGCAACACAAGGCCTCTGAGCTGCAGCCAGCAGAACGGCAATGCCCTGGAGAGCATAACAGAGCGTTGAAGGAAGTCGGGTCAGTCTGGAACTGAATGAAATCCTTAAGGAATCCTGCTCTAAGAAAGAACCATCGCTTTTGTGTTGGCATTTGCAATTCTGCATTCTTAACCATCATCAGTGCAAACACGGGGCTCAATCAGAGACAACTTTTTCACAGCGCATAAATTCTTTATATTTTGAACCAATATTTATGAGTTCCACATTTCAAGTCAGGACATGTCTCCACGGGTTGCTACCCCTCCCGCAGTGAAGCCAAACGGGCTGCTGCCCACACCCCAGAAGTCATGACCAGGTGCTGCCAAAAGCAAACAACCAAATAATTTATATTGCCGCTGCTTGTTCACCAGAATGCTGTATGACAGATTGCGAAATATTAAATATACTTACTTGCCTTACATGTATTTAAAACACTATGCTTAAATTATAACATATATTTTTTAACCAGACATTCCAATGATCTTCTTTCTGTCATGAATAATAAAATTTATTGTCATGTGGCATATTGCAATTTATAAAAAAGCAGGCACCACACTAACTAGGCCATATTAACGTTAATACTATTTAGGGAATATTATGTTGCATGTATTTTATTGATTTACTCAAAGCAAGTTGCAATCATTTAAACATGGTAAAATTACTGAGTCCTGTTTTAGACTTCCAGAAAATAAGCTAGAAAGATCATGTAGGCCTATGAATGAATGATGCAGAAACTTGCAAATGTTTTTAGATAGAGACTCCGCTTTACCAGTCACCAGGTGCAATGTAACTAAAATGGAAATTAGATAAACAGATGCCATCAATTATAATTTATAAGCCATCATGCTTCAATTAATGTATAAAAATATCGCGCTTTATAGGTAGCAGAAAATAGTTAACGGACGCATTTGTATTCAGTTTATGAAGGCTCTCAATCCACTCATGGCTAAAATGGCCACCAAGGTTTTTGCAAATCAGTTATTGAACAAAGGCCCCACAGGTGAACAACCGACACATTCAATTTTCCATATTTGTGCTGCCAGTTGTTGAACAGTTTATTTTAAAATCAATACATGTATCAAGCTGGCTCCTTCAATGTAAGTAGGTCAATGCTTATCTGTAGAAACCATACAGACTTGACTGTCAACATTTTCGTATTGAATTTTAATGAGCAAAATGAACTTTGGCCGCTTCTCCTCTGTGTGGGAGCCACAACATTTAAAAAAAACTTGTGCAAGAACTACACTAGTCCAAAATGAAACCCCAGGTAAAAATTGTCATGGATTCGGTATGAAAACTGACCTCTTATAATGAAGAAACATGAAGAACAGTTAAACCGTGAGAGGATGTATTTGCAAACTAAGCATGACACCACTTACCCACCCACCTCTTGAAGCAATAGCCTCAAAGTATGGATACGACACGGCAAAGATAAACATAGCATTCCTTTCTTATGGCAACTCCTGCAAAGAGCAATTGGATTGAAGTGCACTTGGGCTCAAGTGCAAGGGCAACATCAGCCTAACAGACACCTCAAATACTATAAAGATAGACTACTCTGCAGTATTTGTGAAGTAGCAACCTGATTTTGATACCGTTTTCAGTTATTTGATTCAGAATATATTCCATTATTGCTCAGCGAAATTGCATTAGTGGCTTTGGGGGACTTTGATGACACAAATATTCTGACATCTTTTATTCAATTTTCTCACTACAGTTGAGAATTACCAGTACAGGACATCTATACAACCTTTCTCTTTGGTTTGACCTCCCATGAATTCTGGCCTGGCACCTGAAGGGACCCAATGCACGGGCAATTGAGGACTTGATTTGTTATAGGCCCAATGTAGCATCAGTTTATAAGCTGAGCTCTCTGACCAGGAAAGTAAATATCGAAGCTAAAGGAAGATTATAAAGAAGCTTTTAGGTTGTGCTGAGAAATTTTTAGACCTGCATTCACATTACATTCATGAGAATTACAGAAGTAATTCTTCTTTTAATATAGATGAGTGAAGAATTGGAACAAAAACTTTTCATCTATATGCAGAACTTCTGTGATAACTTTAATATGAAGCATTTTGGTAATATTGTTACAAACTGAATTAGCCAACAACGTACTCGTAACAATGATTGAACATATTCAGGCCGCTAAAATCCGCAATGTTTCTACAGTCGCATCCTATGTGAACCACACAGAGATTCCATCTATAATTACACATTCGGGCTGGTCACACGTACGTACGTCCCATGAGAGCTGATTCGAGTTCGAGCAACTAGTACCAAGCAGTTTCTTTTCTTAGCACAGTTCATTATTAATGCAAAGCATCCAGGCACTCCTTCAAAGGCTGAAACAGACATGGTTCATTAAACTTTTGCAATGCATAGGCTCAAGTTCTTCTGAAATCTGGAAATAACCATACAGTAAAGGCTCACCTACTTTTAACAGGTGTCTACCTCATATTCTCTAAGACTTGAGCCACTATGAGCCGCTCTAATTGGGCCGTATAGTGGGCCGTTGAGTACCACTGATGCAAAGCAGTTTCAACAAACTCCAACCTATACAAGTCTACAATCACTGTATGAATGCCCAACTTATCAGTCCTTGTTTCTCGAAGAGTTCACTCGGTGCACATCGTCACAAAATCAGGTTATGTCCGACTAAGAGTTGGTCTTACATTTCAACAGATACAAATAAAACTCTAAACGAACAACAGTTCATTAAATAATTAATTATCTGTAGGCTTCTAAAAGTCTGTTAAATTAAGCTCTGCCCTACTCCTTTCTACAGTGAAAAAACATTACTGCAACAAAAAAGTCTTCACACAAAATCTGGTCACAATTTTTTCATGGAATGGTCGTGTTCTAAAAATAAATTTTCTACGAACAAATAACAAAGAGCATCAACAAGTCTGTGAAAATTTACACAGTCATACATACGGTACCTTACCAGGTTAAAGTTCAAGCAAGCTTCGAAGAAAACATTATCTCTTACGCCGTGAAATATTTGTGCTACATGTGGCTTAAAACAATACGAAAAAGACGCCGTTGTTCAGAGTGTTACACATTTGCATCAAGAGCTTGCACTTAAAGAAGTTGCAACCAGGGATGTCGTACCCCAACTTAAATTCAAGAGGAGGCAACTCTGGGAGACACTCGTGATCCAAGTATGGCTAAAATCCTGGTTTATATGGTCATTAAAATAAAATAAAAAAGCATGAGGATGCCAAGTTCTGACTCCTCTTGTCTCTAAGAAGCACACATACGCATAAGGTTGTAACCGTACTTAAACACACGATAACCACAGAAGAGTTACAGCAGATATAAATGGTGATGTCAAAAGCACCCAGGTTAGTCAATTTCAGAATGCTTGCAAAAACACCTTAGTGGCGGCAGGGTGCAATTTATGACTTGAATAGAATGTATCTTTGTGTAGGGACAATGAGGAAGAGGACATTAGTGGTTGTTTCCGCTTGTCCACAGAAATATGCACCCTGCTATATGCAGCAAGTGAATTAACACTTTCATGACATGCTACACTGGCTTCGCAGTCATTTTTAGTACATGCTTGCCACTAAAGTGCTAAGTGCATAGCACTTTCCAGAACATTCTGTGTTTCCACATATCATCCAATGTCTTGTGGTCAGTTCCTTTCCCGCAATAAGTAAATAATCTTCAATGGGTTGTTTCATTTTCTAAACTGCAGTAAGAAGCCATGTCAAAGAAACATGCTTCTTGATATATCATACATGTATATATTTATATAGTATATGTATATATTTATACAGTATATATATATATACGGTATATATATACAGTGTGTATATATATATATATAGGCTGCATCAAGCTGGAGTTCTCATATAAGGAATGCAGTGAGCAGCTGGTCAAAGGCACCACACAAGAAGACAGCCACAGATAATAGTTTGCTAAATATTCTTAAATCCAGCTTGGCATCTAACACGAATCACTGTCTATATATATACAGTACACAGATCAACAAGAATATCTGCAACTGACAGCACCAACAATGCAAATTACACCACACATCATACGGAGGTTCGACTGATGCACAACTGTTGCACAACTGTTGCCTGGTTGTCGTGTTGCACAGCAGTTGGAAATAAGTGAGTCGTTCTAAGTAAGAAAAGTAAGTAAGCAGGTCCTCTTAATGGAGTATGTTGACGTCAATCAGCTATTTACATCCGACAGCATTTCGGTAAATTCAACAAGTGAAATATAATCTGCGTGTCTTCGTTCTTTGCCAAACCTGAAACATACAAAAATGTCATTAGAAACATACAAAAATGTCATTAGAAACATACAAAAATGTCATTAGAAACATACAAAAATGTCATTAGAAACATACAAAAATGTCATTAGAAACATACAAAAATGTCATTAGAAACATACAAACAATGTCATTAGAAACATACAAACAATGTCATTAGAAACATACAAACAATGTCATTAGAAACATACAAACAATGTCATTAGAAACATACAAACAATGTAATTAGCCAGCATGCTAAATAACATGTTGAAGATGTTTGGGAGAATAAATATATTGGCATTTCAATGCTTCAATAAGTAAAATGAGAAATTGGCCCTTTTTCCAAAATGGCTTGGCTGACTCATATGAAATTGGCTGTAATTCCTGCCTACTTGAATGTGGAATCTACCAGACATATAAACAGACAAACAAATCTGCCTTTCTAGAACCTCACAAGGCTTCTAAACATGGTGGCTGTGCATCAGATCTGAAAAGGTTATAAATGACATAGATAGCCTTACCAGGAAATTCTAAACTTATAAATGATGAGAATATGAAATGAACGTGTATGTATGTATGTATGTATGTATGTATGTATGTATGTATGTATGTATGTATGTATGTATGTATGTATGTGTGTATGTATGTATGTATGTATGTGTGTTCTGCGTTTAACACAAATTATAATTTATATACATATTTTTACTATAGGGTACCATACACAAGAAACAGGGATCTATCTATCTGTGCAACATAATAACAGATCCACTCGATATCTACCATCCACGATATCTACCATCTACTACCGCAGCAGAAAGATGAGCGAAGTCTGTAAGCGTTAAGGTTGAAACAGTTCTTCAGAGTAAATAGACCAACAAAGCCAACTGTGCCAACGTTCTAACCCCGCTGGCATTCCTAACAGACAACAGTTGTGATGACACCCCCCCCTTTTCCCTTCCAGCCTCCACTGACTACCCGTAATTCATCTCGGCAGATTATCGACTACCCTATCCCCCTCCCCACCCCACCCCACTCCCATCCGACGAGCGACAGCGTCCTCAATTATTGACGTTATAAGCTGTGCGTTAAGTTTGTTGCTCCTCTCGGTCCATCACCATTTCGCACGGCGAGCGTTGGGCCACCCGTCCCTCCACCCGTCCCTCCATCCACCCGTCCCTCCATCTATCCACCCATCCACCCGTCCATCTATGCCAACTGGCCGGCGGTTAGACGAGCGTCAGTTGCGCTCCACCGGTTATTACTATTTGATGAAATGACAATCTAGCTGGCTGCTGCTGCTGTTGCTGCTGTTGATCATCATGCATTGTTTTTCGATGCTGATGCTGCAAACCATCCTCCGCTCATCCTCATCGCATATGAATTGGATTTCGTGCATCCGTATGTTATGTCGCACGTCGTCGTCACACGACGAACGCACAAACACACACACACACACACACTGTGGGTTCCATTATTCAGAGGAGGACGACGCACGGTCTCCGAGGGCATTATCATTCAGCGGGAGGTGGACAGGTCCGTTGATGGGCATCCATCGCGCTCGTCCTCGTCCCGACACTTACAACACACTACTACCTCCATCAGTATATAATATGACGTATATGAAACGGGATTAAACTCTCATTAGCCGCATAGCACTGCTCTCATCAGAACTGTATTTGCTCTGAAGTTCTCAATTTCCATATCCTACCCCAAAAAAATCGTCAATAGTCTGAGAAATGTGAAAGGAATTTCTGCTCAGGGTTGTCCAGTCTGCTGTACATAGTGTCAGCATGACATAGTTGTCTTAGTGGTTAGGGTATCATCGTATATGTAGAGGGCTCGTATGGTATAACTCGGGACAGAAACAGAATCTTTAACCCCTTCGCTGCGAATGACGAGTATGGTACGTCATTGAAATGTCTACGCCATACGCGGATGACGAGTAAGGTACGTCATGCAATCTATACATAGTATGCAGTATCTATAAAGGAGAATGTGTATGGGAACTTGGATATATTACCACAGGGGGCAAACCAAAGCCACCCAATGGAGATATTGGCCCGTCCCCTCTCCATGGGGGGGGGGTGGGTGGGTGCGGGGATGACAAGACCCCCATCTTGGACTAGTAAAAACCGAAATTTACCGTGCCATGCAGGGAACCGTATGCGAATAACAGAAATTTATCCAAGTGTGGTTTGCACGGAGTGGGTCGGATTGGTGATGGGGGTCAGGTAATGGAGCGGGGTGGGGGGGGCAAGAAACGAAATTTACCGTGCAACGCATGGTACCGCAGGCGAATAACCGAATTTTGTACCAGAGGGGTAGCGATGGTTGGGGTTGGTTCGGGGGAATCGGTGGTGGAGTGAGGCAAGTTTTTGGGGAAGGGGCGAGGTTGGGGGGGAATTGAAAATAATAATCGATATTTACCGTGCAACCCAGGGTACCGCCGGCAAATAACTGAAATTTGTCCTAAAGTTGATGAGGATGGATGGGGCTGGTTTGGGTGAAATGGTTGTGGGTGAGGTAGGTTGTGGGGGTAGGGCGAGTTGAGACGCAAAGTGGGGAGGGGCACTACACATGTAACGACGGTCTAATGGACATGCTATAGTCAAAGCGGTCCAAAGCAGTAAAACACACAGACAGAGGGATATTGACTCCTACGCGGCAGTACGGTATAACACGACCCACAGAAACTCTACACGAAATGCAATATTTGCCAGAAATGCAAAAGTGAAAAAAGGAATGAATCTGTGGGAAAAAGCGAACTGTTCGGCTTTACTGATGTGTATATTTAAGCAACGATTCGATGATTTAGAAAAACTATAAATGCCTCAAGTATAATGAAGAGAAGACAACTTAGTTTTAGACCAGTGGTTCCCAACCTTTTTTGACTTGAGGGCCACTTTTTCTAAGTTGGAGGACACGAGGGCCACTTTTTCTTGGTTGAAGAAGACATTAGGGGGGCCACAATGCTAAAATTGTATTAACTAAAAGCATATAAAATAGTCATAATTGATTCAAAATAAAATGTTTGATGTTAAAATAAAATAATTTGTAATAGAAAATAATAATGTGTTCTATCCTGTCCAAGTTGTTAATTCTTACATGTATTTTTGATAATTCTTTGAGAGATGAGGGCCATTTTCTGAGACCTGGCGGGCCATTTTCTGAGGCCTGGTGGGCCACTTTTGGCCCATGGGCCACGGGTTGGGAACCGCTGTTTTAGACCAACCGTGCCTTAAGCTATTAAACTCAAACGGCAGTCACTGATAACCTCATTCTCTTAGTCATGGAATAATGGGCAAGTACCAAACCCTACGTTGCAGTCTGAGCCTCACACCAACAGCGTATATATGGTCAGCTGAGATTTGTAATCGTAAATTTATATAGCGCCACTTCAAGAGAAACTCCTCAGAGACGCTCACAAGCTGACAGCAGCACCAGATCGCAGTTGAAGAGAACGGTTTACAAATGCTTGCGGAAAAGTGGCAAAAGAAAGACCAAGAAGTTCGTCGTGGAGATTTCTAGGCAACTTATTCGAGAAAGATGGTCTGACGGACTCTGACCACAGCGAAGCTTTTCTTTAGCACTATGGAAGTTCCACATAGGTCACCCTGCATGATCTGTGTTCCACTTGTGTTCCTGGCAAGCAGCGAATCCAGTTATAATGAGTACATCAATTGTATGCTATGAGTGGGAATATGACACAGTGACAGAGAGAGGACTGGCTACAGGACGCATTTCTCATAAGCCAAGGCTAAAAACATGAAGTCGCAGACACTTCATACACATGACAGTTTCAGGGCTACAGGTTACTATAGTATTGCTCTTCTTCTTCTTCTTTTTCTTCTCCTCCTCCTTCTCCTTCTTCTTCTCCTCCTCCTTGCCCACCTTCTCCTTCTCCTCCTTTTTCTTCTTCTCCTCCTCCTCCTTCTTCTCCTCCTCCACCTCCTTCTTCTTCTCCTCCTCCTTCTCCTCCTCCTTCTTCTCCTCCTCCTCCTACTCCTTCTTCTTCTCCTCCTCCTCCTTCTTCTCCTCCTCCTCCTCCTACTCCTTCTTCTTCTTCTCCTCCTTCTTCTTCTTCTTCTTCTTCTTCTTCTCCTCCTCCTTCTTCTTCTCCTTCCTCTACTTCTTCTTCTTCTTCTTCTTCTCCTCCTCCTCCTCCTTCTCTTCTCCTCCTCCTCCTTCTCTTCTCCTCCTCCTCCTTCTTCTTCCCCAGTGAACGCTATCAACTTAGTCGACTACTAAACACAGTTGACAGCATAGCGTGCTAAACCATTAGACAATTGCCAACTCTCAAAGCAGTGAAATTATGAAACTCTACAGCATTCAAAACATTCAATGTTAAAGCACCTTAACCCTTTAATGACCTACTGCACTCGTTTCCCAGTCACATATCATAATACACGCTCAACATTGAAGTGTTAATCCTGTAAACATTAATTTATCCTGAAAATTTATGTAGCACCTGTTCAAGAATCTACTCAGAGGTGCTCCCAATCCATACATGGCTAAAAGTACAGATTCAAGCAGCTTATATGATGCAGGTGCAATCAGAAAACATTACCGTATTCACATGCGACACTAATGATCATTTCGCATCAATGCGTAACAATTGTCTTGTATTGCACTATACGACGATTTTTTTAAATTTAATAACAAAACGTTTATGCTTCACAGTCAGAGCCAGTGCTCAGCAGACACTACTGTCATTTAGAGTGCAAGACTCGATCCTAAATACAGCATCTCGCAATCACATCATCCACGTGTTTGTTGTAATAATCTGAACTTGCTTTATGATTTCACGGAAAAGAATCACGATTGAATGAATTTGGGAACATTCTCAAGCCTCACTTCAACTAAACCAGTACAATCCCTTTCCCCCATATCGTTGACCATCGGTAACAAAAGGATTAGCTAACAATATTATTATAATTAAAGAAATTTGTACACACTCAAGGTCACACTGAAATGTGAATCTGAGGTGCAGATAGTCAGCTGCCTGGCTGCCTCTGAGCCGATTTTGAAGAAAGTGAGTTTGAGCTACGAAGCGAGAGAGGAAGTCAATTCCATTCCCTGAATACATAGGCATGGAATGAAGCTGATAGCAAAACTGTTCTGCATCGGGGCTCAGCTAAAAGACTCGTACATGATTATCGCAGGCAACGAGGAGGAATGTAAGGAGTTAGTAGCGACTGAAGGTAACCTTGATGTGTATACGGGTGCTGAGGGTTTTGTACACCATAATAAAATTGCTTTACACACTTCATAATTAATTAATTCTTGGGTGACTCGTTATTCCTGCTAGTGTCAACCGTTCTTCTGGCCCAAATTTCTTCCATAAATAGAAAATTCTGCCTTCTGCACAAAACATACAGCTGCGTAATAGCAGTTCGAACTCGACAAGAGCAACTATCGATGTGCCATATAGTTGTACGTTCCTCAACATTATTCTCGTTATACTTGTATGAAAAACTGATAACAGATTCATAACGTTCCTCGTCCAACTGGTCCCTGTATGGATGCCAATTTCCCTTCGTCGACAGTAGCGGAACCTTTCCACAGAAGAGCAAACAATATGACAGTCCGTCAAATGTTTACCGGATCAATACCACTCACCCACGCACGTCGCACACACTCATCAGCCAAACAACATGCACTGATGCTCAATTTATGCAACATTCTGCTCGCATTCTACGATCATCCTACACAAAACAAACAGACCGGTAACGCATTGGTTAACACGCTGGCATGGAGAGTGAGAGGTACCGAGTTCGAGCCCCCGCATTGTAGGCTGCTACTAGTGCCGTGTATTGCATCCCGTCTGTTCTGTTAGCAGTTAAGTTCGATGTTAATTAAGATTACTGCATAACTCGAACACATAACATTATGGAACCAGCTTCCTCCCTCAACTCGCTCCTCCATATTAACTGGTGGGCCTAATGCCTCTTTTCGGTTGTCTCAAGACTACTTTTTTCTCTCTTGGTCTAACGTACTGGGAGCGCCTCTGATTGGTGTGCACTGTGAGAGGCACTTTATAAATTTATAAATACAATACAATACGTAAAGCACAGTGCGTTTGCAGGTGTTACATGAAAGAAAACATATCATTACTAAACCGTCATTGCACATAAACAAATAAATAAATGTCAGTGGAACAACTCACCCGCACGCAGTCCATCGTATGTTCTCCGCCTGCGTTGTCGCTATTTCTTCTGCAGCGGTTTTCGGCCGGCAGTCTTCTGCGACGCTCGATCAAAAACCGTCATGTCTTCGTCCTCGTCGTCGTCGCCGTCCAGCGGTCTCATCTCGAGATTATCGTCGGGTAACGTCGTTATCAAGCCGTACTTCTTGCTCTTGCTCCTGTTGCGAAGCCTGCAAGAGAACGCCAACAACAACGTCATGATCATCATCAAACAGAGACGATCAGTAAAACAGATCATGACCATAGGTGCAATCACGTCCTAAAAGTTGGGGGGACCATAATGAATTACGTCCTAAAAGTTGGGGGGGACCATAATAATAAAGTTAGGGGACCACTCAAAAGTTGGGGGGGACGCGTCCTGTGGGTGCCATAGGGTGGTTGCGCCTATGATCGTGACCAATCATCGTCGGAGTTTCCATCCTTATACAGAGCAGGCGAAGCTTGAGCCCGTTGAAAAACGGGAAATAAGAAATGAGCTAAAACCCACATCGAGTGGGGGAGGGTCAGTCCGAGCGGGGGAGGCCCGACCGGGGAAGGAAGGAAGGGGATTGAGCCAGCTTGTTTGTGGTAAGGGGATAGAATCCACTGCCAATCATGACCAGGAAAGTGAGCCGAAATAAGCCATAATTCTGATAAGCTTTCAATTTCCTTGAGTGACAGATAAACTTGAAGGACTAAAAATATGCACACAGAGTGATGAAGTCTGACAAAAACATCGAATGACTCCGAAAAATATTAAAAGACACAATGACACATGTATGTAAACTAACCAGACATTCACACAGAACTAGAAATGTTCATATTAAAGCAACATCAGAGTCATCTTTAAAGCATTGTCTGCAAGGCTGTTGTCGTATACAGGATGACATGTACTTACTATTATAAATTTTACTAGGAGTGGTACTTTGGATTTATTATTTACTTTTATGCATGTAAAAAATTGTAAATTACAATTAGTTGTAATCTGTTCTTTGAGAGAAAGAGGGTAACTGCTCCTAGGTGCTCTTAGCTCTGTCATACATGTAGCTCTCACAGCTGCCACGTAGAAGGACGTATTTTTTATCAATAACGCAATTTACAAAACGACTCAGGTTGTGGTGATGCATTGCTTTTAAACTAAATTCATTCATTTCATTAAAAAAATTGTATAGCACCTTCAAGAGACCTACCCATAGGTGCTTCAGCCCAGCCACGGCAATGCAAATTAGATGTCAGCAACTTGCAAAATGCATTGGCATTGTTTCTAGGGACTAAGCATCTCCAATGGAAGACCATTCCAAGTGGATGGGCCAACAATCGAAAATGCCATGCAGCCTAGACGAGGACATTGAGGAGCTAGCACGGGGAACCAAAGGAAGAATGAAGGGCTCGACGGCCTGCTATACCTGAGACTGGTCAACAATACACAAACAGGTACCGGAAGGCAGAGGCACCACCATGAAGGCACCTGCTACTGCCACACCAGTACAGCAATCCTTAAATTATGAGATAAATATGGGCATAAGCTAGATAAGTGTAACTCAGTGGGCTCTCATTAATGCGCTGGGTCAATGATCACATAGTTGTGGGTTCAATTCCTTGCAATGATCCTGCAGGGCAAGTTTTTTCATGCATGTCTCTCTCACCAAGGAGTATAATTTGCTAGAGGCACATATTTGGGAAATAATAATACGCCATCTGGTGCACGATGTTCAGAACCCTGGGACACATCCACTGCACGCTCAATGGTGCATATGCACCGGAAAATAGTGAGCTGTGTTGAGTGAGACCTTTACTTACAAGCAGGAAGAGAACAGTTCGTACAAGTATTCGGTCGACGAACAAAATCATTGCCTGCATAAGGTCAGATATATACGATGTGCAATTGCGCAGCCATTGGTATTAAATAGACTTTGATACAGGATCAACCGTGGTGACAACTAGCAATGTTTTTCAACGCTACAAAAAGTCACAAATTTTGATTCATACCGACCTAAGTTCACAGTCATTATCACTTGATAAAAAATGAGAATCAGGAGCAGCAACAACTTCCAATCAACTGATTGATTGAATGATTGAAGCACAATCAAATTATATGAAATAGAGTTCGCTGGACCACATTTGTTCTAAACTCTAATGAATCACCATCCAATCAGCGTGATGTGTGACCTATGAAGAGATTACAGTTCCCCCAAAATGACTGCAAGGTGTGACTGTACGTATGGTACGCACGATAATACTCATCTGTTCGGCATCTGACTCGGTGTCACCGGAATAACGCTGACACTATCAGCGCCACTACACTCATAATTACATTTAGCAGCCACCCTGTAATATTCAGCATAATTGCAATATTCAGCATAATGTATTTTGTCTAATAGCTGATCATTTGCATGGATGTACACATTGTACAGTGTACACAATGTACAATTGTATACATTGTACAGTTGTACACAATGTACAATTGTACAGCTGTATAGACAGATTTTTCTATAAAAGCATTTTCCTCATTCTGCAACAGTACAACTGAACTACGTTTGAAATGTACGCATCGCATATGGCATGTGTACGTTGTTATTTGTTCAATAATGCACGTACAGTATGCAACTGCGCATACGTTATTCTGGCAGGCAACGTACAGTCGCAATACGACCGAATGTCGCTCAAACTACAGCCACAAGTCAGTAATTGAAATGATGAAGCACATCCTGTAAAATACTCCCATTATCGTTATGTAAAATCAATTTGTTTCAGCCGCAGCAACATATACGTGTATATCCATAGAGCTTTTGCATTCCTGGAAGTTTCGGTGCCTTGGGGCCTGCGGGTTCGAATCCACCTCAGGCCGCCGCAAAGGGCCTGAGCATGTCATTCCCTCGCAATACTATGCGCTGTAGTTCGGGAGCGCCTCTGAGTAGACAGTAGCTTTTGCATTCCTGGAAGTTTCGGTGCCTTGGGCCTGCAGTTTCGCATCCACCTCAGGCTGCCGCAAAGGGCCTGAGCATGTCATTCACTCGCAATACTATGCGCTGTAGTTCGGGAGCGCCTCTGAGTAGACATCTTGAAGGGGTGCTTTAATGGATGGATCCGATTTGAACAGGGTGTATGACAACAGAGGCCGTTACCCTGGACAGAAATTTGCTCTGCGTATTACAGCACTCAAGAGCACTTTTTTTCATTCTAAAAAAGTGCTCATACATTTAAACATTCTGAATGCCCAGTCACAGGAATTATACTGCCATACATCACACTTAGACGCGAACACTTGAACTGTCACATGAATATATGATACTGCGGAGTTGTTGATTAATAAAACAAGGAAAAAATGATTTATGATGTGTGGATATTTCTAAAGATTTTAGCACTTGAACTAATGATGGTCAAATTGTCAACAAATACTGTAGCTATTTCAGAGTTAAACAAGACCACTCAAAAGTGAAATTCTATGCAACAGACATTATGCCAACCACTCAAAACTCTTAAACTAGAAGTCTAAGACTTGGCAGTCTGCATAGAAGCACATCAGCCTTTCATCACTGTTTGCTGACTGTTGTAATATTTTTTTTCTTAACGACACTTAACATCAAACAGGCCAGCGCAGAGAGCACCTCTGAGTAGGTTTCTTGAAGAGGCACTATATAAATTCTCGGAATGAATTAATTAATGAATCATTGGATCCAATATTTGAAATTCTGATGTATATATAATATTGTCAAACCGGCAATTCGATATTGTCATGCGGTTTGTTCAATCGCTGTTTTTTACATTTTATTTATTGCTTATTTATTTTAAATGTTATTATCATTATTATCAATACGACATGAGAAAAACTGGTAATGCACAATTGTGCATAGTGACACACAGTGCTTTGATTTAAACTATGCTTACCAAATAAATTTATGCTAAACAAATCTGCAATTTTAAGGTGATTTAAAATCATAAACTGACCGATTTTATTTGTTATTCATCAACGAAGTATTGTATATTTCTTCTTCATCTATCAATGACAACTTGCTCCTTTTCCAGCTAGATTGGTTGTCCTCTCTCTGTCTCCATCATTGTTCACAAGTTAAACGTTCTGACTTACATGCATTGAGCTCTTTCTTTTCTTTAGCTTCATGGCAAAACAATTGTCATAGACCTAGAACCCTTCAATCACACTCAGCTTATGATTTGGCCCAGAAGCCGTAGAACAGTTGCTTTCTCTCCTTTAGACTACTGCAGGCTTCATCAGTAATGCTCAGCTGTATACTTTCAGATTACCCACTCCATTATGTTTATCGGCCAAGCCATTTGTTTGCTCACCGGCCGTCATCGGTATAAATTTTTAAATAGCAAGATGCCATAATCATTATTCTCTCTATTTCTCACCATCATCGTTCCTCTTTCACTGCAGTCACACATCACACATAAGCTAACGAACGCCATTGACTCTCGCCATGTTTTACTAACCTACTACATTGACCTCAACCAACAACTCATGTCTAAAATATACCTACTTGGTGTTTTGATACTCAAAGACATAATAAAGACCCAAAACATCAATACAATTATACACCAATATCACATTCATTGCACAGAATACACATTCACCAAAGAATCCATTTTAACCCTGTTAACATTTGATGAAATCCCAAATCAAATCAGCCCATGTTTATGCTGAAACTAGAATATATTGCCCGCTATAAATAAGCACTGTGCCTTTTGCTGCTATTCTGTGCTAAAGCAGTCTTGGATTCAAAAGCAAATTCGTGAGGTTATGAGGTGCTATATAAATGTTCATATATAAATGTTCATATATAAATGTTCATATATAAATGTTCATATGCGTACAAATGTTTCCTCAGTGCTTTGCCAAAGCTTGGGGATTCACTGCTTACATCAGTTTCTTCTGTCACAGGTCTCTGATTTTATTAATGTCTAAACATTAAGACTCATCATCATCTCTTTCAGGTTACCATACTCACAAACTTTATGTCGATCTATCAATATTCGCCTATTGAAAAAAATCCAGCTGACACCTGCAGCCACAACTTAATAAGGCCAAAAAAAAATAATGCTGTGTTTCCGGTAACAGAGCTAAAAAAAATTGGGTAGGTAGGTCGAAAAATATTTTTATTTTGGTAAAATATTTTTATACAGTGACTATACGAAAAATTATACCGAAATACTCTTTTTTTGCATATAGGTACACGCTGCAACAAAGTACGTGTTCTAATCAAGTATAAACTGCCTATTTCCCTGTACCTAAAATTGCTCTAGAAAACAATTCTATTAATTTCATTTTGTTGACATCCTTTCTGGTAAGATAAAGGGGGAAGGGAAGGGGAAGATGAGTGCGAACAGAACATCACTGCTAGGGGTCGTTCCAGACTGATCGAGCCAGTGACTAGTTACACCTAGAGGTTGCTAGATTTATTTTCCCTAGTCACCGTTAGAGGTGACTCAAGTGAGAATGATAAGGCTCGAGGTTTCTCAAGACTGGCAGCCAGGAAGTAGTTAGGCAGGCGTGATACTCTAAGGCAATGTCAATGTAAATAAAAAATTTACGCAAAATTTTCCGAGTCGCTGCAATAAAAGTGAGTCGGTTGGGTTACCGGGAACACAACATTTTTTGCCTAAGATCCAACTCTATACGGAAGGCAATGTCACCGTATTATGTCCCAAAAAAATTTGGAGAAAAAAAAATTTTTAATAAAAAAATTTTTTTCATAAATTTTTTTTTTTAAATAAAATTTTTTTACAAAATTATTTGAGTCGCGGCAATGAAAGAGGGTCGGTCGGGTTACCGGAAACACAACATTATTTTTTTTTGGCCTAACAGATAATGTGAAGTGACAGTTAACAGCTAATTGAGGGATACAGAACCAGCCAGTGACCCACTGGTCAGCCCTCTCAGGTCAGCCCTCTCAGGTCAGCCCTCTCAGGAACGCACATGTTGCTACGGAGCCGTGGTATAAAACTACCATCATCCATCTGCCCATCTGTGGCAGTGTAAACCATGTGCTTATGGTTGGTGGTTGCAAAGTTCTGTCGCCTTGAGCAAGGCTCTGGGAGAACTCTTCCAAGTACATGGCCTTCATTCAGAATGATGACCCTCAATTCATTGACATGCATTCATTCAACTGCAGTGGGGGGAGAGGGGGCGGCGAGTTGTTCTGTGGTGGTAAAGGGGAGAAGTCCGCTCCCTTCATCCTCTGCATCAATTGCTCAATCCTCGCTAAGCTTATATATCCTTAATTCTCGTTTCTCCCATGAAGCATATGAATTTTGATTGTGATTTTAAGTCACCATTATCCATTAATCAATACCTTAGGTCAGTGCTGTCCAACCCAAGGCCCGCGAGCTGATTTTAAGCTAACTAGTGAATTTTTTCAAAAGTATGTGAAAAATGAAGAAAAGCAAACCGTAAGCTTACTTGCAAAGCCATAAGTTCGTACAATGGCTTATTATTTGACAATAATAATAGTAATAATAATAATAATAATAATAATAATAATAATAACAAATATTATTACGTCATATAGATTTTGAAGTTTCACCACAGATCTGAACAAAGACCAATACTACGGAAAAACTAATAATTGTGACAATTTATATGGTGCAGTAACACAGTCCTGCCGTTACAAATGCGTACGTTGTAATAATGCTATTTCTGCAAAAAAACAAAAAAATTACATATCTTATCAGTAATACCTGAAGTCACAGAAAGATGGCTGCCGGTGTTAATTATCGGGATGCAGGAAGACATAACTAAGGTTAACAGGATGAGCAGCTTTAAATTTCATAAGGTAGGGCCTGGTAGGCAATCTATTTCAAACAAAATTAATTTTTAAAAGCCGAAAAATTAAAATAAAATAGCAAATGATTTTTCACTGAATATGTACGGTATATATTTCAGAGGACCTCTTCCGAGCCCCTGGCACTGGCTCATCGAACCCCAGGGGTTCAGTCGAGCACTGGCTAAGAAACACTGATCTAGCGTTAGTTTTTTTCCCATAGATTATTTTAATAGGCCATGCAGCTTAAATAATTTACATTAGATTATGGTTGATGCAGCCCTCGGGTTCAAGAAAAAGCTCTTCTGTGGCCTGTGGAGTCAAAGAAGGTCGGACAGCACTGCCTATATAAGGCATAATTAAAATGTCAAAATAGAAGTCAGTAGATTTTTGAATAGGTTACCGGGGCAATTGAGCAACTAAAACAAAATACCGGTAATAACTACCGTATATACTGGTCAGTATACCACAAAAATGTCACAACACAGTAAGTCTAGCTGTTATGGCCTGCCACTTATGTGTTTTGGCTTTTTAGCACAGTGTAACTGCCGATGTATCAATGTAATAAATATACAATCACATTACAATGCCTGAAAAGTAGGGCTGTTGATTTTAACGATTGATTAAACAAATAATCGCTTTAATCAATTAATTTCAGCTTCTCTGAATAATCATTTACTCATAATCATGATGTGGAGCAGCGGCCCATTTTCGGAGTAAACAATATCACATTCAATGAAAATGTGAAATGCTGATTGGAAATGTGAGCAATCATTTCGCTTTAAAGGTGAACCCAGATGGAAAGTTAGAGATGTAAAGAAAGACTGTCTTCATAGCAATAAGCAGTTCGCTAATGGTGGCTCAAGCACACTGCTGACATAATCATCCTCAGCAGCACAAGGAGATTGGAATGATTTTAAAGTTATTTGCAGAAAGAAATGCTCAAATTGCTCATTAACTGACTCAGCAACTACATTTTAACAGTTTTACATAACATATACACAAATTACTAGAATCTAATCAATCAATAGAAATAAAATTTGGAGATAAATAGATCGATGTTTTCAAATCAGTACCAACTCTACTGAAAAAGTCAAGAAATGTGGCCATATAATCAGTAAGAAGAGACAGTCAGTTAGTTCAGTCGAGACAGAAAGTCAACATCTTGATTCCATCGTAAACAAGTCATCACTCGAACGAACGAACGAACGAACGAACTAACGAACGAACAAACGTCTGTACGACGAAAGTGACCATCAGTCGCGCACTCTCCACATCAGACGACGACGACGACGCAGCAACATAATTCGGTCTTCCTCCGCGTGTCATCTTACGGCGATTACTCCTGCCAACATCGTCTTGCCGCCGCCGCAGCTTCCGCACGCCCCGCCGAGAAACTCGAGAAAGAATATCGATGACGAGATGCGGAACAAAATTTCTAAGCAAATAACTCCCGCTGCCATCACTAGGATTAGTTTGTCATCGTGACAACGAGACGAAAGCGTTTAATTCTGGAGGAATGTCTGCTTATAGCGATATACGTCTGGGTAGGAGGAACGTTTCCACAGATGTCAAACTCAATTTTCAAGTGATAAGAGAATGATGAAATTCGGAACACACAAGTGCGGCAAGTACGGTCTCTGTGAAAATGAGTGGAAACGAGTAAAAGTGGGAAAAGTTTTTATGATTAGCTGCATATGAGAATTTCATTATCAAACTACTTATCTGAGTCCAGAATAAAACTAAACAGCTTGAGAATGTGCTGACTTGGTCAGTTGGGGCAACAAGTAGTGCCAAATGATGCATTCATGTCTGGTGGGTTCAGTGACAGTGCACACAGATGTCTCTATAGGAATTTTGTCTGCACCAGATCTTCTCACTTTCTACCACAAATAAATCCACAGTGTTGGCTTAAAATGCACACAGTAAGAACATCATTCAATGATGAGAATAATAATAATAATAATAATAATAATAATAATAATAATAATAATAATAATAATAATAATAGTAATAATAAGTTAGAGAACAACGCACTCTACGCTTGAACTAACTTCTGGTTTTTTTAGTTTTGTTTTAAGCTTTCAAGAGTGGTGTTTTAATAAATGCTGAAATAATAATAATAATAATAATAATAATAATATAAAAAAAATAAACATATCCCGCATTATTTAAAACTGACAAGTTACATGCAGAGTGGTTAAAAGAAAAATAAACATGCAAACACAAGTTATAAGAGGAGTCGAATTTAACTGTATACGGCAGCCATTCAAGGCGCCCATCAAGTTGTACCACTCATTTTATCATCATATCTAGCGAAGAATAGGCTGAGTGGACTTTTGGGAGGTTAGCAGGAATTGAACCTACATCCTACTTGATGCTCTGCTCTTTGTGCCAGTGATGTGACACAATGGAACAACACACATGGAACCACACACATGGAACAACACACAGTCGTGTGTGAAACATTTAGACTAGGTGCATGAAAATTCCATAAGTGTCTTAATAAATGCATGTACATGAAATTACATATCATTATATGTATATAATACAATATATATATTTAATGCAATATATATACATAATACATTACATATATATATGAAGCACCTGTTCCCCAGATCACTCTCTGACACATTCTATAAGCACTTAAAAACTTTTCTGTTTGGCTGTGCTGGAGTCGGGAGCGCCTCTGAGTAGCATCCTTGAAGAGGCACTATATAAATACTTCAATGAATGAATGAACTCTTTCTTGCGAGCCAAATTGACGCTCTATCTCAAGATCTTCATCTGTGGATGTCGTCCAATCGTCTTTCTTTGAACTCTTCCAAAACCCAGTTGATTTGGTTTGGCACTTCCAAGCAGCTCCAAAAACTTGACTACTCGGTACTCTCTCAAACTTTTCCTCACTTCAACTTTTCGTCTAGTGTTCGAGACCTAGGTGTCACCCTAGATAGTTCTCTAACTTTTACGGAACACATAGCCAAGCTTACTCGCTCTTCCTACTTCCAATTAAGGCGGCTGAGGGCTATTCGCAAATCTGTTTCATCTTCGATCTTTACCTCCATTGTCCACGCCTTCGTCTGTTCTCGGATTGACTATTGTAATTCTGTCCTTCCTGGCCTCCCTAAGGTCCGGTTAGCTCCCCTACAGTCCGTACTCAATGCTGCTGCGAGGCTCATTGCCCGTCTTCCTCGATTCTCACACATATCTACATTCATGGCTGAACAACTTCACTGGCTTCCACTCTCAGCTCGCATACAATTCAAAATTCTAAGTTTGGTTCTCAAGTCTCAACGAGGCCTTTCTCCGACGTATCTTTGTGATCTCATACTTCGCCCCATTTCGGCCACTTCGCTGCGTCCTCTTAGGTCCTCAGATCGGCTTGACCTCTTTGTTCCTCGCGTCAGGACCGCCATGGCTCAATCCAGATCATTTGCCTGCATAGGTCCCTCCCTATGGAATGGTCTTCTCCCATCCGTTCGCTCTGCCATCCTCTCTGGTAGTCTTTCGTCATCTTTCTCTTGTCTAAAGACCTGCCTTTTCTCTCGGAGTTGCACGCACTGGGAGCGCTTCTGAAAGGCTCTTGCTGCAAGAGGCGCTTTACAAATGGTCAGATACAATACGATACGATACGAATGGAATTCAATGAATGAATGTACTTATGGCATACACCATACCCATGATGTTATACATAACGTGAAATCTAATTATAAAGTGGTCATGTGATTGAACCACAAAGTTTAATTATGCGCAGAAAAGCTCTGAGTTGATGACTTTTATGATGATTTGCGACGCTGTTGAAACTGCCATAATGAATTCTATTATATAGGAAATGTAGGCAACACTTGCTGTTCCAACTGATCACACCTTTGGTGGTATTTGCAGTTTAACGTCACCAGTGACGGAGTTGATCACACCTTTGACTACTAATATTTTCTTTGAGTGACTGCAATGGCAACTGTAAAAATATTGGTTATTGATATTCACCATAATTATACACTCATTTACTGCTTGACTGATTCACATTTATTGAAAGCAGTGAAGGGTTCAGATGGTGAATGTACATACATAAATACATACACATACATATTTAAATTACAAGCATATAATATATTTATAAAAACATATATAGAGAGAAAGAAAATGTGTCAAAAACTATAAAGGTTAAAGTCACCTAGCCAATTCTGCATAATGTTATTCAATTGAAATAATTGATTCCAACCTCACGCATTGGCAAATGAGAAGATAAATGGCTTTACGCTCAGAAACTAATTTTCTGGAGTATTAATACCCGAACAACGAGAAGCATAGAACAAAGTGAAACAAACGAACTACTTTAATACATGCTTAGCAAAACCAAAAACCGTATCACAAACCTATACATGTAGACAATGAAGGGAAAAGGCAGCAAGAACAACCTTAAAGCAGTCGTCCATCAAGTGTAATTCAGCTTTTGTTCGAGACGCCGGTGCAAGCGAGAGGAAACGAACACGTCACCGATAGTGAAGACAGATAATTCAGGCATTAAGGTAAGAGTGGGTGAGAAATAAGGTAAGAGTGGGTGAGAAAGATGTCGTAGACAACGTTCTCTAATGCTACTTACAACATCGTCCCTAGAAAGGATAAAATGCAATGAAGTCATTCATATTAACCATCTGTGGTGTGACCCACTAATTCTCAACAACCATAAACCTGCCGTCAGTAATGAGCTCCACTGATACAGTCACGATAGCACAATGGAGATTGGAGACAGTTAAATAAACAGAATTTATGTCTAGAGAAGAAGAGAAAATTATATATCACATGCACACTTACATGCAATTGAGCACACTGATTACGAGTAGGATTACATTTATAAACACACAATGTCTTTGACAGGTTTCTTAAAGGTGCTACATAAACTATAATTGTTATCGTAAATTTATATAGCGCCACTTCAAGAGAAACTCCTCAGAGGCGCTCCCAACTTGACACCAAACCACAACCAAAGAGAATGGTTGTCAAATGCTTGAGGAAAAAGGGTAAAGAAAGACAAAGTTCATTATGGAGACTTATTCTGAATCAGACAGATGGACCGATCATATCAAAGCTTTTACGCAGCATTGTGGAAGTTCGAGCCATAGGGACAACCAGTTCGCCTTGTGTGGCAGAGCGAAATAATCTACGACCTGGAATGGATAGCACTGACACACAAAGCTCCCTATAAGATAAATCGGAGCTTGGCCTGCTAGACAATTACGCACGAGCGTAAGTAATACATTACAATATTCACTATATTCACAGATACTGCTTTATAATAATTTATACAGTAAAAAATATTTAACATTGCACGTACAATAGTACATAGGAAAAGCTGCATTTGCCACATGATTAAAATTCTCAAATTCATAGTCACAGAAAATGATAAAGCACTGTAATCAATGTGACAATTTAATTGCCTTTGTCAAAAGTTGTCAAAATAGTCAAAAGCTCCATCACTTGAACTGACTGACAATGTGTAACACAGCAAAGAAAGACTCTCTCTCTCTCTCTCTCTCTCTCTCTCTGTGTCTGTCTCTCTGTTTGTCTCTCTGTCTGTCTGTCTCTCTCTCTGTCTGTCTCTCTGTCTGTCTCTCTCTCTGTCTGTCTCTCTGTCTGTCTCTCTGTCTGTCTGTCTCTCTCTCTCTCATCTGATGGACATTAGTGGATCTGATGAAACCTTACACACAGCACCAATGCACCATGTTTTTGAAACCATTTGCTAGACTTCCGCTGTGCTATTCTCGTCCTCCTTTGGTTATAACATCAAACGGTCCAATAACAGCCTCTAGTCTAATACTCTCCTTCTCTACACATCCTTGCATTACAACATCAAAGGGACAGAATTAGACCCTGTAAGCCGCTTACAAAATCATCTCTTCTCAAAATCTTGCCTACAGGCCAAGCAGTAGCGACAAAGACTAGGCCTACAATTCTGTGAGACAAAAAGATCAAATTTATTCTAGTTAACTTCTGTTCTAACTCTTCTAATTAATTCACATCTTCTAATTCCCATCCTCTAATTCACATCTTCTAATTCACATCTTCTAATTCACATCTCCTAATTCACATCTTCAAATTCACATCTTCTAATTCACATCTTCTATTTCACATCTTCTAATTCACATCTTCCAATTCACATCTTCTAATTCACATCTTCTAATTCACATCTTCTAATTCACTTCTACTAATTCACATATTCTAATTCACATCTTCTAATTCACATCTTCTAATTCACATCTTCTAATTCACATCTTCTAATTCACATCTTCTAATTCACATCTTCTAAATCACAGCTTCTAATTTCACATCTCCTATTTCCTCCCTTCTTTTCATCTCCCCCTCCTCCGGTACCATCACCTCATATCAGTCTCTCTCTCTCTCTCTCTCTCTCCTACTTCATCCCCTCTTATTACCTCACTCTTCCTTCCTTTCTCTTCTCCCTGTCATTCTCCTGTCCTCCCCTCCACTCTCAGGCACCTTCAGATCATGACATACACACTCCCTTAAAGTATTATGAATGGCCAAAAACAATTGCACTAAACAATGGTCTGCTATACATGTATCTTAAGAGCATTAGAGACTATATGGTCACCCTAGGGAACGTATCAATCACAGATAATACAAAAGAATTGTGTGTGCTGAAACAATGCCATGAAAACATGTCAAAATTTCCGGAATAGAATTGTGGTTCAAGTCAAAGCACAAAGGAGCACAGAATCAGAAACAGATGTGGTGCATGCACATAAAATCATTGACAAAGAACCAAATCGTTGAGCATGAAAGGAAACAGACAAAAGAAACTACCGGTAGTCAAGGTGGTACTGGTTAAATTTGAGGAGAGTAGCATGTACTCTCCTCAAATTTGACCAGTACAAACCTGACTACAGCAGCAGTCAGAAAAATTGTCTTTTTTCCATTCTTTTACTCATTGAGTTTTCCACTGACCTTTTTTTTAGTCATTAGCTTATTTTCTTCTGATTTTTGGACTCATAGTACTGTTTTCTTGTAAGAATTTTATTTACGACACTTTTTAAATCTTTACTCCTTGTGAGTAAGTACACGCTGTATATCTGCGTATACCCTCGTTTGTGGAATTAAGTACACTATGTAAATTTATTTGGGGTGAGTAAACGCTGTATATCTGTGTATACCCTCGTGTACAACCCTGGAATTAGTCCTGTTCTCAAGTAAGTAATGTCATCCTCACCAGCCAGACTTCAGCAAAGATCGTTCAGTATTAACCGGATTAAAGGTTTTTCAAGTTTAATATTGTAAATTTGCAGCTTTGCCATGAAATATGATGCACTGGGTTAGACCATGCAGATGGAAGATTTCATGTCTAAATACCACTAAGTAGTGACTTTAAATTCAAACTACATCTTACTTCTCAGAGATGATACTCATTGCTAGTGCATAGATCTGTAAGTGATTGATGCTTGAAGCCATCAACAGCAACACTCACAAATATGTAGTACCAACAAAAGAGAATTTCACTCAGTGCCCAACCCTACAGATTACAGAATTTCACTCGGTGCTGACTGTTAAGACCATGTGTCAGGCATGGTACATGGATTTTTTCCTCTGTCAAACTTGTCAGCATTAAATGAAGCGATTACAAAATGCAATGTAAGGAAACATACGGGCAGTTTGTATCTTAATATCGCAACAGCTGCAAGATATTTATACAAAATGCTAATTTCACAAGGGAGCACTTGCTGCTGGACCTGACAAGCTGTACATAGTAGCAGAATGCAATGTCAGCACTGCCACCTGGCCACTAAGCCCATCTGGAGCACACGTCTAGAATTTCATTTAACAAACCAAATAAGTGTCCCTCCAACATCATTTGCCTGCAAAACATTTATCCACAATGTGACAAATCGCACGAAAAGAGACGTCACAATTCCACCAACACATCTGTAACAACACGACGCTGTACAACCAATATTAAGCGTGTGCACATGCACACACACACACACGAACACATACACACACACTGTGACACTAAATACATAGTAGGCATGAGTTAAGTCAAAGCAGTTAATTGTGAGCTTGAGCTATTCATTCATTCATTTATTTCAGGGTAGTACAAACAACCTTCTGTACTTACTGTAAAATTAAAAGAACGTTCAGCCAAAAACCAATTTGCTTTCGACGGCTGGATTGTTGGTCTATTCCAAGTTTAATTTGATCAGCAAATGCAAAATTTGTTGTAAGACTGTTGCAGTATTATTTATCAAACGGTCACACTTAACATCATGCACGCATTGCACTTGCCACTTAGATGATGCGCTGACAAGCACCTAATGAACAGCACCTGGTATATGCTACTTCTGTCTTTATTTAATCGTAATGATGACATCAATAAGCATCACAAAGGATGAGCTGAAGTGGATCTCAAGTAGAATACTCTTAAAAGCTCAAGAGCCAAACAATCTTCACCTTTGACCTTCTTCAGATTACTGGTTGGTTATAAAGTAAACTTAAGGTCAGTACTTAAGAATTGCTTGAATTACTAAAAAAGTATAAAAAAATGAGCTGAACACACACTGAGAGTTTCTTGCAAAAGCTGCTTCATTCTGATACAATAACCATAACCATAAATTTTATTGAAACCCAAGAAACAGTATTGACATTGAAAACAACCCACAAGTACAGTTTAAAACAAACTATCTACAAGGGATCAAAACGACATGACTCTATGGAACCTGGGTTCCGCTAGTGGGCCACCAGTAACAACGAAATAAATTTTGGCAGACGTAGTATTGAAATATAAGTGTACATTAATGCTTAACTAGTCAACTAAACTCAATCTAAATTAACTATCGAGTAATGACATCACCGATGATTGTCCGAGACTGGAACCATGGCTAAGTTTCTACAGGATCATTCCTTCCATGTCAAATCAACCTTTAAAACAGCAATTTGCCACCACACCCCTTCGGATACTTCTTAACTGTTTTGCTTAAGGCCAAAAAAAAATAATGTTGTGTTTCCGGTAACCCGACCGACCCTCTTTTATTGCCGCGACTCAAATAATTTTGTAAAATATTTTTATTTTAAAAAAAAATTATTAAAAAAAATTAAAATTTTTTTTTTTTTTTTTTAAATTTGTATTGACATAATACGGTGACATTGCCTTCCGTATAGAGTTGGATCTTAGGCCAAAAAACTAATGTTGTGTTTCCAGTAACCCAACCGACTCACTTTTATTGCCGCAACTCGGAAAATTTTGTGGAAATTTTGTATTTACACTGACATTGCCTCCCGTATATGAGATGTACATTTGGAACATCATAATTATAGCCTTCACTAAGCCAGGCGACGATCGTAAGCAGTCGTCTTTCAAGGTATATAATGATCTGTTAATTAGAGCAATCAATAGTTTCCCACGGTCAGTTTGACAAAGCAGGCGGTTGTGGGGTGGATGGGGGGGGAGAGTAATAGATCTGAAAGGAGGGTTTTCTCACGGTAGCTCTTTGCAGGCATTGAGTACAGGGCCATCTAGCCTGTAGCACATGATGGCTATACACAGCCTGCTGCAAGTTTATAGTTTAACTTGCTGTTTTTCCGTCCTAAGACAGTCCATTTTTGCTCACTTTATTCTAGCTGACCAGGCTCTCTTGTGATCACTATGCCCTCCTTTGCTCTCTGCCTCTTTCTGCTCTCTTTTGCTCACTGTGCTCTTGTGTTTACTGTGCCTTTTTGTGCTCAGGGTGCTCTGTTCTTCTAACTCTGCTCTCTTCCGCTCACTGAGCAGTTCCCTTTTATTTCGAGCACCCTTTGGTGAAGAATTTAACATTCATTCATTCAAGAATTTATATAGCACCTTTTCAGGTTAACTTCTCAGAGTGGCTCCCGACTCTAGCATGGCCAAAAAGAACATTTTTCAAATGAATAGAATGTTTCATTTTATTTTATTGATCTCTCGATTTCTGTAGCGCCTCTTCAAGCTATCTACTCAGAAGCGCTCCCGACTACAGCGTGGACACTGCATTAGAGTTTCACTCCTGACTAACTACTTCCTGGCTGCCAATCTTGAGAAACCTCTTGCCTTATCATTCTCACTTGAGCCACCTCTAACGGTGATTAGGGAAAATAAATCTAGCAACCTCTAGGTGTAACTATAGTCACTGGCTCGGCCAATCTGGAACGACCCCTAGCAGTGATGTTCTGTTTGCACTCATCTTCCCCTTCCCTTCCCACTTTATCTTACCAGAAAAGATGTCAAAATAAAATTAATAGAATTGTTTTCTAGGGCAGTTTTAGGTGCAGACAGTCAGGAAATAGGCAGTTTATACTTGCTTAGAACACGTACTTTGTTGCAGTGTGTACCTTTATGCAAAAAAGAGTAGTGGGTATAATTTTTCGGACAGTCACTGTATAAAAATATTTTTCCAAAATAAAAATATTTTCCGACCTACCTACCCAATTTTTTTTAGCTCTGTTACCGGAAACACAGCATTATTTTTTTTGGCCTAACCTACAAGCAATATAAAGAATAACATTAAAAATTTGAGCAGAATATCTCAAAAAAGACATTAATTTTTCAAATTAAATTACAATCATAATATATGCAAAATGTTAAAATCTGTACTTAATCTTTCCAGCTCAACATAACTATAATTCTTGGCCATCGTAGCTAGTTACATGAAGCATCATCGTCCAGGTGTCTGTGGGTAAGCTATTTAAATTCAAATGAGAAAAACACGTCTGGCAGCAAATCACAACAAACTGCCATGCTTAAAAATGGATGGCCATCGTCCGAAAGGTGGAAGAGATTCTGACAATGAGAAATGACGACGGCCTCTTGTACGAAGTGACAAGGTGGTCTACCTCTCTCTCTACCTCTCTCTGTTGACCTGCTGATAAATGCCAAGGAAACAACATCCTGTCATGGCAGAAAGACGACAATTGAGCAGCGCAGGATGACAGTCGTAAACATAAACTCATTTCATAGAACACAATAATGTGGTCCCTGGAAGCCACAGGTGAACCCACAGAATGTTTTGCACTAGATCAGCTATCTCAAGTGCTTTCAGACATTAAAAGTAAGATAACCTAGCATGTCGAACTGTTTTCCAATATCAGACAACACAAACTGCATGCACATTAAGCAAATACAGACGACCACAATTCTGGTCACAACATTGTCTTACGAGACATTTCTCCCTAAAGTATTAACGTCAAAGCTCGAGGGTACGTACCATACGCATTCTATTTTGTGAAAGGTACGTACGTACTTTAACGTACCCTATTTAGGGTACGTAAACAATAATAAAATACGATAACCTCATCATTGCTCATTATAGGGACGTTCAATTTAATTTAAGCAAACAATCACAGCCAAGTATACAGCGTAGTGAATTGCTGCAATGCTATATTGTAGGTCTATGTTTATCCAGCATACATCGCATTTGCACTTAATGCACTAATTATTAATGTCAGTCAGTCGGTTCAGTTCTGCTGCAGCAGTTAAAAGTCCAACTCCAAGGAAAAGGTTGAATAGTTGCATTCAATTAATTATAACAGAAGAATTTATTGAATTAAATTTACTGCTACGTTACCGGAAATACCGATTTCAATGATGCATACTGTTGACTGCACATGTATACGTACACGGTAGGCTACATGTAGGCTTTGGGTTGCAGAGTAAGCGATAAACTAAATTTTCTACGTACCATACACGTATTGTAATTTTTTAAAGATACATACGTATTTTAACGTATTCTATTTTAGGGTACGCGTACCCTCGAGGTATGAACAACGTACATAAGTTTGGCTGAACACAAAAATGTATCCGTAGGAAATTTTTTTAAAGTACTCACTGTTTATGGAGATATATAGTAGACACTTGAAACTTTCCAGTTTCTTCATACCAGATGATAATTGATTTTTTTGTGAAAAAATCACGAAAATCTGGGTCGGAGAGTGGGAAAAGTGCAAATTTTGGTTGATTTGGCCTGGAATGACCCCATAACACACTGTGAACAGAACTTAAAGTCCAGCAAGAGCAGCACAACCTTTCACAATACTAGTACCTCCATGGTAATGATATACTCTATTTCGACTTAAATGCACAATGTGATTTAAGTGGTACAAATTTCTCTTGAATGCTATGTCCTTTAGAATTTACACAGGCTGGCACTGGGTGGAAAACATAAATGCTGCCAACTCTTCTGCTTACACCAGGAACAAAACTTCAAGATGATCTTAGACATAAACCTGTGAAGTATGGAAGCACAAAGTCTGACCAGCACTGAAAAGTCTCTGTATACAGACCCTGAAAAATTGCACATCAGATTTCACACAGGGAATATCTTCTATGAAAGGCACAGCTGTCTGGCAAAAACAAGTCACAAGCCTATGATCAGCAGTATGTCTCAAGGTCATTACATTTCAGGTAAACTGTAAACAAAAGCAATGGCATGAGCATTGACATGAGCATTGACATTCATAGCATTGACATGAGCATTGACATGAACATTGAATTTGGCGTTTCTTTCTCATTATGAGCAACTGGAAACTCCAAATTACCGACTGGTAATGAACCATCATCTACTGGCATGGCCATTACTCTCAGAAAGCATTTATAACTGTGGTTAACGTTGTTAAATGCCTTATATACAGTCATTCAACACTGCAGTTAACCAGCAGACTGCAATGGTCGATCACACATATCGCTGTGATCTTTCTCAGCTGTGCAATCATCCCCAACTACAATCATACACAATTACCGCGCCGATATTATTCATAGTCACGGTCACTCTCACATGAACATTCGTACGTCTGACTATAATTACATTGCGCAGAGCTGTGATCTCTTTCTGCTGCTTCCTGTTCTCATAGCGCACCAACAGAGTAAATAAACGCTGCTCAATTGCTGTGATCTTCATGTTCATTCTCCAACAAATGGAGATGTCTAACCATTCACTATCCTTTCTGAGTGTGTACCAGCACACATTTAAAGGTCTCTTAACAGGACACACCGGTACTGCATTTACAATGCTCACAGAGACATAAACCTATTCACTGTAAGTACCATTAGATCATCAAGACACTGCCACAGCCGACACCAGTTTCCTACGCAAGTCATTTGGCAGCGATATGTTCGAATAAATGAATCGCATCTTCCATAGGACTCATTTGTCAAGTCCAGTGCAGGTCTCAATGTAAGTCCAGGTCTTCTTATATGTCCTCGTTAATATATGTCCTCATTAATATTGTCTATCCAGTTCAGCCCTCCCCAGCATTTGTCTTTCTTTGCTCTAAATCTTTAACTCTATCTGAGACTCGGTCAACTGATGGTGCATTTGTCCATCTCCTGATGAATGTCGAACAGAGCTTGCCTGCATACACTTAAACAGTTTTATATCATTTCTAAATTTCTGTAGGACTTCCTGAAATGCCTGAAAATATCTATTGCCAACTCGTTTCTAACTCATTTCTGTTGTATAAATAACTAGACGTGTTACCCGGCGTTGCCACGGAAATTTAGGGTTTTAAACACTACTCCACTGTGGTACCCATCGTTGACTGCTAAATTTCAGGTTTTCGCCAACCCTCCACCCCACCCCGCTTTCCCAAAAAGCCAACCGTGACCCGCCGCTGCGGGGCGCTACGGAAATTATTACTGGGCGGGTATGACGTCATGCGAACTGTAGACTCTTTACTAAAGCGCTAGCGTGAGCGATTATTGATGAAATCTGTCTTAAAATGCTAATAACTCTGGTTTTAAATTGATTTAAAAGCTGAAAATAGTTGTGTTGACCTTATAATGTGGGTAAGAATCAATTGCAAATTCTTTTTAAACCGACGCCGTTTCATTTCCGAGCCTATTTTGTAACGAAGAGTCAACACACACACATATGGAAGGACAAACTTTCAGACTTATAATATAAGATCTGTCGTCTTGCTTAGAATTTTCATTGTTCAGCACTCAGATTCATGCTGGAAAATGGGTTTACAATCATCGCATATAGAAAATGGGTTTATCGTCATCGCATATATCTTTGTCTTGTACTTCTTTCTTATAATTTTTCTTGGTTTAGTTGCATAAAGTTCATTCTGCTAAATCAGCAGTTCCCAACCCATGGCCCATGGGCCAAATTTGGCCCGCCAGGCCTAAAAAATGACCCTCATCTCTCAATTAAGAATTAACAAGAATATATGAAAAATTGACAATTTGGACAGGATAGAACACAATTGTTTTCCATTTTATTTTGAAGTCTATAAATAACATCAAACATCTTATTTTGAATCAATGATAACACTTTTATATTCTTTTAGTTAATTAGATTTTATCCTTGTGGCCACCCCAAATGTCCTTCAACTAAGGAAAAAAGTGGCCCTCGTGTCCTCCAACTTAGAAAAAGTGGCCCAAAAGTAAAAAACGTTGGGAACCATTGTGCTAAATGTTAATGTATGTCCATCCAATTCTTCTTTGTATGACCTTCTGCAGAACTTTCATCTGAGCATCAGCTGAACATTGCATCTGTATATATTCATCTTTCAAGGTAGAAGAACTGATCTCTCAAGCTATAAAATGAGCAGATGCAGTCTGCACACTTTACGTGTGAAGATCAGGCAGCACAAATTATCACAAGAAAGATATTGGCTTATTATATGCCATTGCCTTTCAAGACAGATTACATTAGAATTTGTAGCAACACAGTACAGCTTCTGCTCGTGTGATGTCGAGTCCTTAGTTAAGTCCTTAGTTAAGTCTCTTGTTTACATGATTTTGTTAGTGTGCTTTCTTTAGTCTATTCAGACCATTCAAAGTATAATATCCCTTTCTTGTATCTTGGCGCAGCGCTACACTACATCGTGTGATTTCACGAACCCTTTGAAACTGAGTCTCCTAAATAGCCTGAGCTCTGTGTCAATTAGCACTATTGTATCTATGCTATTTCTGGTTATTGAATAAATTAATTTGAATAATGTACATATACAGACATGCATATTTACATACATACTGAAATATGTATTTGATTCCTGTTCCCCGGGTTCACTCTGACTTTTCTATGCATATCTCAAAATTGTCCTTTTTAGCCATGCTGGGATCGAGAGTGCTTCTGAGTATCTGGCAATATCAAGTCTATTTAAAAACAACTGTTTGAGATGTGACTTTTAAAAATCGTTTTTCCTACTTTTTGTTGCGTTCATGTTTAGATTGTAAAACTGTGTGTGGACTCACTAAAAGTGATACATAACTTTTGTCTTGAAAAGTTTTGGCGAAATTCAGCTGTTTTGCATAAATATAAACTATATTTACGCCTTAAAACTTGATTTGAAAATTCTTACTTTTTTGCCCAAATATTGGTCATAAAACGTAAGAGATCATTTTTTTGGCCTACCATGCATAGTTGTGTCCTGTTTGTAAAATCACAACAGTTCTCTCTTGAATTCAGACTCAACTGTTTGTTATACAGACAGATCATTGTTCACACAAATCAACTGCTCTGCATCCAGGCTCCAGTGTCAAATACATATGGGTAGTTTGGTACAACAGCCTTTTGAACACTCTTCCAAAACAAAATATCCTGGCTTTGCTTGGATTACCTCACTAATACCCATTCCATCGTGAACTCCACATCTACAAATAAATCCATCAGGCAATAGACAACCACTTGAAAGATCAAAACAATTATTCAACATTATTCCGCCGGAGGGAGCTTGGTGAAGCGACTATATCCGTGCGGTAGTCATTTGTGAGACACTCTATCCACTCCAGTATCCTTTGGAAATCCATTTCCTGCACTATCCAGTCTGATTACAGCCATTAGTTGCACAGTCGATTGAGTGGAATGACTTTACAGCCAACGGCCGAAATGGTAGAGGTTGAGCAGCTGCACTTCAGAGTGTGGGTGGTGGCGATGGTGGTGGTGGTGGTGTTTAATCTCTGTTACCAGGCTTTTACATTAGTCTGCTATTCGATCACCATCTGACTGATGGTGTTTTCAGAAGATTTCTTTCGAAAATCTGTCATTATCAGCCTTTTAGTGGTGCAAAGACACATGTGTAATTTTCTACAATGAAGCTCGAGTTCCACCAATTTGCTGATAAGTGGTAATATACTGTGATAAATGCAGTGAACAAACTTGTATCCTGGTATACAGACTAATTATAAAGCAAAATGGAGTCAAAATATATAAAAAAAATCAACTAGAGTTTCAAAATGAAAAATAACTTAAATAAGTTGGAAACATTGACGACTTGTCTCTGCTTAAAATAAAAAGAAGACAGAATAAGGACTGAAACGACAGCAAGGAAAGATTAAAAAAAAGAATCATGAACTAACAATTCAACCACAAAAAACTATATAATCTAGAAACAATCACATCCTGATAGAGATCAAACCGTATGTAACAAGAACTCTCAAAACAGCTCAGTGTCACTGATGACCGGTTTTCAAAATTACGAGAAGGTCCCATGTGCAGCACGCATCTCTATTTATGGCAGGCCGAGTCGGATGTTTTGCCTATCTTTACTCTTTGCAATTGAACCCCAAGTGCAGAAAAATCATGAGTTGTCAACAATGTGACACAATTTAACGCCACAAGTGATCGGAACTAATTTCGTCGGATTCTACAGCGTTTTACAGAGAAGAATCACAGAGCCACAATGCGAATGGGGTTCGGCAACGTCTCCAGGGCAAAAGGAAAACATGCTGATCATTCAGCCTCAGTGCCCACAACACACACTAATGTACTGGGTCTCAAGACTAATTTCGCTGAAGCATAAAACTGTGATGTATCAATTAGTAATGCAAAGTTACCTGGTGTAATAAAGAACACTAATTGTAAGTCCACATTTCATTGCAAATTTCTGCAGAAATGACATTGTGTTAACAAAATGTGCAAATGCACTTTACGTGTATCTGAAGTTCTGAACTGTGAAATATTAATTTCCATTGCAAATACAGACCTCTAAGAAGGCTTTTGCATATGCTAAGAAGTAAGAAGTAATCAGCATAAATTTGTAAGCATAGCAGAATAACTGTCCATAGCAAAGAATTTCTTACATCCAAGAGTATAGAGTTTTATAACACCTCTGAATTCGAATTCACTAGATCATTGGGACCAAGTCAAATAATTCTCATTGCTGCCTACAGTAGGCCAACATTAACTGAATAAAAATTAAACAAAAACAGTGTATTGGTTGAATAAACAAAATACACACACAAATGTAGAAAATAAATTTGAATTGCAACAGTATTGTTGCACCAATCTTTGTTTATAATTTCAAACTGACTTGAATGCAATCACAAGTCATAGTTATGTATGTAACTATGTATGTATGAGCACTTGTTATAGCACATCTTCAAGGCTCCTACTCAGAGGCGCACCCGACAACCACGCGCGGACACCGAATCGAAGTTTCAAACCAAAATACATGAGCAATTGCAAGTGAAGGACTTGCTTCGGGTCCCTACGTGGTGGCTTGGGGTGGATTCAAACCTGCAACCATCCATCTCTAAGGCATTGAACATACTCCTACACCACTGCACCCCATGAACCGAGCATGAATGTTCTAGTATGAACGGATGATCACAGGTTATTACAGGAGTAGAATTAATCTATAATGGCAGCCATGCAAGGTGTACATAACTACACATATACGCCTTTTATTTAAGATGCAGTCATACAAAAATGGTACTTTGGTAAGATCATGAGGAGTATTCATGTTAAATACCAATGCTCTGACATCACACAGTTGTAACACTAATAACTACATATTTGGCAAAGACACAGGTCTGTATAACTGTAGCAACACCATTACATGTTCGGTCAAAATAAATTTCTTGCAATTTATAAATATACATTTGCAAAACTTGTTGCTTAACACTTTGCTGACTGAAGTGTAGTAAACGGTATGGGAAATTCTATCCTCTAGGTTGGTAAAGGGTTAAATAACCATTTAACCCTTTACCCGTTTGCCCCAAGAATATATGCTGAAAACATAGGCTTAATGGGGAAAAAGAACGGGTAAAGGGTTAAAGCATAATTCAAAAATCCACTATAGGCTTCTAAATTGCATATCAGTGCAGCCAAAGAAAACTTATCTAGAAAGTAATTTAAGTAGGTTTTATGCTGCAGCATGTGTTTACAGACATTAAGTGAGCAGTTGATGAACTAAGTTTTTGTTTGTTTGCATGTGCACTTATTGTAGTGCCCTTTCAAGATTTCTACTCAGAGGCGCTCCCGACTACAACGCGGACACTGAATCAGAGTTTCGCGCTGAAGTGCTGAGCAATTGAGAGTGAAGGACTTGCTAAAGGTCCCTACATGGCGGCTTGAGGTGGATTCGAACCTGCAACCATCTGGCTGCAAGGCAATGGACATACCCACTACACCAAAATACCAGGGCTGTTAATATCGCGATAAAGTATCGCAATACTTGGTATCGCCGATACTTTTTTCAGTATCGTGGCGAGTATCGCGATAGTTTAATTTTGTTGGTATCGCATGCGTATCGCCGATACTTTTTTAGCCTGTCAGCGATACTCGATACCAATACTTTTTTGACAATAATTTATATGGTTTCTCATCCGCTTGAATAAGTGACTCTTTGGTGCGATCTCACCGATCTGTGATCTTTGACCGGAATGGACGGAAATCGAGATCTATAAATAGTATGGCTAAGTGGTAGACTTATGGAAAGCATGTATATAGATTAGTAGTTACACTGCTTGTACCGCTTAACACTGTTTAACGGGCAATGGCATGTGCTTTTTTAGTCATTAAACTTTAAAACTTATCGAAAAGTATTGGTAAAAGTATTGGTATTGGTATTGCAATACTTTTAAGAAATAGTATTGGTATTGGTATTGCCAATACTTTTATTAGTAAGTATTGGTATTGGTATTGCCAATACTTTTTTCCAGTATTGTTAACAGCCCTGCAAAATACCCACTACACCACCGTTCCCCACAAGTAAGTATGCATCATTTATTAAACATCCACACTTGAAATCCTATGCTTGAAGGACCCTGCTCTCAGAAAGAGCAAGCAATAACAAAAACAACGCAAGAATACAAACTACATTTTGGGATAAACTGCACGTATACAGCAAATTGACAACCGAGGATGAAGATCTATAGGAAGAGCAGTGACAGCAGATCTGCAGAGTAGAATGACAGATGGTGCTGGCAAAGGATCCCACCCGTTTGTTTAAATGAAAAATGAGCACGGTCAAGGACAAACGGTTGCTATAGAAACCGTGTACATCTACGGTAGCTGTCGTCACTTGGTCACAAACAATACATTCCTTGCAGACAAGACTTTTTAAATCGGTTCTTTACTTTTCTTCTAGTCACAGTTTGTCTTCAAATGGTGAATCGTAAACAACCTTCATCAGCATTCAAGGTTTTTAATATTTAATTGGACAGTACTACCGAAGTTAGCCATCCTCAGCTGCCAGAACACTAAAGTATTTTTATTTACATTTTCTGCCGAGAAGATTGCAGGCTGGAGCTCAGCCAATGTTTTTATAGAATTTCATTTAGAAGACTTTGAACATTTTAGTCAGAAGTTCATGCAAAGCTGTGACTAGATTGGATAAATAGGATCAGTATCCATGTATTGTATATATGCATGTCTGTATATGCGCATGTGATAAAAACTCTCAAAAGTGAGCACTGCATTGTTGAACATCACCTTGAACATAAAATAAACCTAATAATTTTACTGCAAGCATATTCCTGGGTTCATTTAACATACCCAAGTCACGACTTTTGGCAGTCGGGCAAGCCAGGTGGAATAAAGCTTCATCAGATCCGCCTGTTCTTTTAACTAGGTACTCTATGGTACATCATTTACAAGCATCAGAAACTTCTTTTTTTAAGAGTTGGGCTGGAAGTGCATCTGAGTAGGTACCTTGTATGGATGACACATGCTAGTCCTCTGAATTAATTAACTGCTGGTACTCCTGATAACACAAACCCTACGCTGCCATCTGCCATGTGCTGATTGCACATGGCAGATCCTGAACTTCAACCCAGGATCACATGATCACTTGCAAATAAATAACAGTACAGCAAAACCGGAAAAATCTCACTTTGTAACAAATTACTCTATTTCCATGTCTTAGATTTTGTGACAAATACAACAAGCATTAATACTTAGCAAAAGCATGGTAGTGCATTTTATTATGTTACAGTTGTTACTCAGTAACACTGTGCATCACTTCACCCTGCCGGTTTCACATAAGTGCTAGAGTCGGGAGCGCTTCTGAGTAGTCCTCTTGAAGAAGCGCTATATAAATTCTTGAATGAATGAATATTTGGCACGACATAATCAACTTGACCAAACTACTAGTAACATATAAGAAGATACTACTTGGACCATTCTGAACTCACCCGATCCAGCGTATGAAAAGGTAGACAAGGACAATTCCGGTAACTGAAGCTAGCACGATAAGAGATCGATAGATGACACCTCTGTGCTCGTCGAGGAAAACTTTAACTTTGCCTACATAATTTGATTTTATTATCAAGCTAGTGTCGTTGCCACTGGTGCTGACGTTGCCACTGTCGTGTGGAAGGGACGCTGTGACAGACGATATTTGCGGTGTCGGATGATTGTTGTTTACTTCTGGCACCGGATTAACAGCTGAAACAAGGAAGGCGGTTCGGTCCCTACTTCCCAGTTCACTCACGCCGATCACCAGTAAGAAGAAGATAAACGTGTTAAATATACTCCAGTGCATGACTGCGGTAAAGCGTACAAAAGTTCAGAGGCCTACTACAACTACAATCGGTGCACTCGCATCTGTTGAATAGATGCTTAAGTTAAATATCTTTTAAAGAGTAAAGTTGTCGTCAAGTGACATACAGTCATCGTCTATTGACACGTTGACACTCCTTCAGGTTCCGCCTCGCCTTCTCCTAGACCACAAGTGATGATATATCGCGATTGCGCTTTCACCAAATGACGTCATACAGTACAATAATTATTGCGTGCTCTCTAGCGTTTGCCGTAAAAGTTAACGATTCTTAATATAAGCGGTTTCACCCATCGATATAGATATCGATGGTTTCACCACATATAGTGTAATATAGTATATGTGGTTTCACCATCTCAGTGACCTAATTCTACTCTGCTACAGGAAACGGAAGTGTCGTTGTTGTTGTTGTAGCAAACATGGAGGATATTAAGGGTTTAGATGATTTCAAATGTTGGAATGTAGATACTTTAAGAAAATTTTGGCTTACGCCGCATTTAGCCAAAATTGTCCTGTACTTGGAAATAAAGATGATGAAAAAATGGAGGCCAGCGTGCAGTATAAAAATTAAAGAGTCTAAACGGCGGTTCGCTGCGAACCGTTCGCATAGGCAGCCGGCGAAACCAATTTTAACATTGTGCAACACACAGAACGACCGCTTTAGTCGGTAGACATTGTTGTTGCAACATGAAACTGCACAACGAGCTGGCATTCCAAAAAATTAAAATTTAGATTGATTTTAGTTGTCAATGGTTCGCAAACTCAAAGACTCGCGCGCTACGGGTTTACAATGTTTATTATATAATCCACATGTCTATGTTTTTTTCTTTCGAGTCTCTATTGTAGCGACCCAATGCGCATGCGCGCTGAGATGGTGAAACAGCTTATTCTTTTTAATGATTCAATCTGACACACCGCAGAATGATTACAGGTACAGGTTATACGAAATACGGCCCGCTATAATAGCACGATACGCATTTCGGCTTTACAGCAGTGGGTTCGGTAACTTAACTAATGGCCTAAGTACTGGATCACTTCTGGTCGGCCAAGCCAGAAGTGGGAGGGGATATCTTTATTTTTAGCAGAACCCGAGTCAAACAACACAACAGCAAAGCGCCAATGGCAGCTAACAGAAACTTTAATAAATTAATGCCCTGAGCGAGGCTTGAACCCGGGTCGCGCGAATGACTCAGTTTAACGGGCTATAACGGCCAGCGCTCTCTCCACTGAGCTACCGTTTATGCAGGTTTAGGCCTACATTGGGTAGGTCTATCCAAGGACGTCGTCTACGCTCTGCTGATAAGGGAGTCCTCATAGTTCCTTATGCCCGTACTACTGCCATGAAGAATCGAGCCTTTTCTGTAGGCTAGTTGGCCGGGGGGTCTGGAATGACCTTCCTTTTGAGCTACACCTACATCCTGGGACTCTACCAGGATCCTTTCTTACCAGGGCTTAAAGTGTGCCAAGACGGTCATGGACGGCGTCCATGCACTTATTTTAAAATCTGAACACCGTCCTGCCACTTATTGGCCAGCACAGACTGGAAAGGTAAGGGGCGTCCAGGCACTTATTTTTTCCCCACTTTAAGCACTGTTTCTTACTAAACTTAAACTGTTCTTTTTGGGTGCGTTGGAGTCGGGAGCGCCTCTGAGTAGTTTTTTCTTCTAGGAGCGCTATATAAATCTTCGAATGAATGAATGAATGAATGAATGAATAAATGAATGAATGAATGAATAAAAGTAGGTCCTATTAGGCCTATATGGCCGAGTCCGTCAGCACAATTAATATATGTCATATTTAAAGAAAACAGTTTTAAAATAAAGCAAAATAGGTAAAACTATTTAGCATATCTGCGCCAGTCTCATGATGCTAAAACGATGTCATTTTGTACAAACTGTTCATTTGATAGAAGGCAAACATATCTGTCACTAGAAAAGTCATCATTCAATGGCAGGCTCTCGATCGCAAACACGGTCAACTCAACCAGCAGACAGCTGATAGCCTACCGGTACCCAACAGTTACTAGAGTTGATAGATCACCGCAGTTTAGAGTTTCTGCAGCACGGATAGAGATAATTTCGAACGATGAATGTCGCTCGGAGATCTCTTAAAAACCGCCCCATGCAGATGCTCCTGCAGAGATGTCACGTAGGCATTGCTTGAAAGTCGAAATGATAGGTCTGTATCAGCCAGTGGCGACGCTAGGGGGTTCTAGGGGGAGCTAAGACCCCCCTTAAAAAAGGCCATCCATTTTTTCCATTTAAAAATAACATTTTTGGACGAATAACCCCCTTTAACCCCCCCCCAACAGTGACGTCTACCAATGGGGGGGGGTTGGGAGAACGTTCTCCCACGGTTTCTGAAAGTGGGGGGTTTGACGTTTTTCGGGTGTAAATTGGGGGGGTTGGTGAATTTCTATTAAATAAAAGCCTGGAATACGAAAATATTATTTGTGCATCATTTATTATCGTAAAACATTATTACCTTGGACTAACGAACCCACGGTTCGCTTAAAGTCACTTATATTTGGTAGGGAGCAGGACAACTCATAGACATTAGTGTCAGTCAGGTCCCTGGCATACAAGGGTGGAACACACCCATTCGGGATTGACCTCTTATCACTAATCACGTTTACTGACGGAGCCAAGCCGAAGCCCCACCCTTGAAAGCCTCACATCTAAAAGATATGTAAATTGATTGACAGAATCTCTTCTTTATTAATACAAAGAGAGGAATTTATGATTTGACACGCCCAATATAGGCCGTCATCCTGAAAGACTGCAGTGAGGAAGACAGCTAATCATACACACACACACACACACACCTGTATATATATATATATATAATTATATATACGGTAGCATATATATACCCGCACTCAAAATAGAAAGCTCCTAAACACCTTTGTGACTCCAAGGTGCACAAACCCTCTCCGCAGTACTTTCCCACCTCTCCGGTCTGCTGATAGGTCTGCTTATCGACTTGACCTTCTAGTTCCTCGGGCAAGGACTTCCATGACCCAACACCGAGCTTTTGCCATTGTAGGCCTACCTTTCTATGTGGAATAACCGCCCTCCCTTTATCCATCCCTATTAAGATCTAATTAGAGGGTGACATTTTCAGCCCTTCGCTGTTTCAAGTCCTTCTTATTTCCTCGGGGCTTTCACGCTGAGAGTGCCTCTGAATAGCTAGTATATGCCTACTGTAAGAGGCGCTTTGTAAATTGGCATATAAGTTAACAATACATAGCCTACATACTTATATATATATATTCGTTTAATCAGAAATCAGGTTGACAAGCCGCAACACAGTTACAAGGTGAACAGAAAAATAGTTATAATATAACTATTTTTCTGTTTATATGAAAAATAAAAAATAAAATAAAATGTTTGTACATTGTTCAAGAGTTGCATTATTTATTAATTTTAAACTAATCTCTTATTTTTATCATTTGCTTTAAGCTATTGTAAAGTACTCTAGGTATGAAGTTCTTATCATCTTTAGTTGGCAATTCAAAGTTATGAGATCTCAGGCGCACTCATGGTTCAAATGCATGCATACATAACAGTAGGCTATACACAAGTACATAGGCTAATCATAATTGGAAGCGTGTGCTCTCAGATTTGAAAGGAGAAATACTTATAGGCCTACCAGTTCATACCCCATATTCGACTGAAGGCTTGCAGAGGATTACAAATAAGTTTAAACAAATAAAATTCGTGAATAGAGTGCGGTGCGTTATATGATTTAAGATGTCTCATCTCTTTCGTTTTCCAAATGACTTCAAGCAGGATGGTGTGCTGTAAGTGATACGAAAATAGTGCAAAATGCGCACTGCCTTCTCTATCAAGAACAGCTAGCTTTTCACATAGCCTACATAAACAATTAGCCACTGCCTAAATCTGTGCACCAGAAAAGTGACTAAATATCATTATGATCAGATTCCTGTCATTTTACATGTATATCTTCTATGTATAAGGAATCTGTTTTGGTTGCAGTTTGTATTTGCAATCGCAATCACAATCTCCAGAGTAGGCTGCTTCAGCGCCAACAAAAGCTATATGTAGCGAGAGCCAGCCTATTTTGCCGATTCCAGTCAAAATAAATTCGGCTATTAAAACAATCGATAGGCAAGAGATGGCAAAGCGACAGAATGATATGATAAAGTATTTGTTGTGAATTATATAAACCTGCAAGTAGGAAGTTATGCATAATTAAAATTAGTTTTCACCTTAAGCCTATAATTGACTAATTCACTCAGCGTTCAGACATGTTTTAACCCCTTGTCAACTCATTGTAGTAGATTATAGCTGTGTTGTTGTTTAACTTGACACTGAATACAGAAGCGGGTAACAGGTTAACAGCTCAGTTTACAGTACAAATGAGTTGCTAAAGATGTGTATGGGCCTACTAAACCATGCAGATGGAGAAGTTAAAATGAAGAGAAATACAAGTCACTAAATAGGCCTAATACTTTCAACTCTTTCGGTTTGGCGAGAGAACCTCTAGTCAAGGGCGGATCCAGGGGCTGGGCCAAAATGGCCATGCCCCCATGTAGAAATTTCTTTATTTTTACCAGCTATTCTGGCCCGAAAAGTTGACGTGCCCCCCCTGAGTCTATAGGTCCGTATGTCCGTCCTGCAGTTTTTTTGGGTGGAGGGCGGATGGAAAAGGTATATTTTTGGGAAAATCGAGGCTGATGACTAAAAAAAGGTCATCAGTTTTTTCGGCGGATGGAAAAGGTATCTTTTTGGGAAATTCGAGGCTGATGACTATAGTGTTGTTGTTCCCTGTAGTCCGAACATATTATAAGCTCTCAAAGGTCTCAAACCATGGCTAGGCTAGTATCAGCATGGAAAAATGAGTACCTGTAATTTTATTAAGACGACACCTTAAAATGCTGCCATTGCAATGTGCAAATTCAAAAAGTTTCTAATGGGTCACTGAAAATGTACAGCTATTTTGTTAAGATGACCCCTTAAAATGCTGCCATTGCATTGTGGAAATTCAAAAAGTTTCTAATGGGCCACTGAAAAAGTACAGCTATTTTGTTAAGACGACACCTTAAAATGCTGCCATTGCAATGTGCAAATTCAAAAAGTTTCTGATGGGGAGGGGCGCATCCCCTTCCCATACTCCTGCCCCTCACAGTGCAACGCGCATCACGAGCGTCCTTCGGACGCTCAATTGTCTTTCCTTCCCCCCCCCGAAACCTCAATTTCCCCCCCCCCAGAGGAGGGGGACTAGATTAAACACTGTGCATACGTAACATATGAACAGATTCCCATACAATTGTTTTAAGTCGGCGAAAATGGGGGGGGTTGTTCTCCCACTCCAAGTGGGGGGGTTAGACGCCACTGCCCCCCAATAACCGTGAAGGTACGCACGAGGTTTGGCAGACAGCTTGGCGGTCACAGAAAAGGATAAGTTTTCCAAGATTTGGACCAAATGACTAAAAAAGGTCATCATAAATTTTGACGGGTGAAATGGAAATTTTTATTGAGATTTTGGTCGATGACTAAAATAAGGTCATCAGAAATTTTGGCGACTGAAAACGGAAAATTTTCGCCGCAAATTCAGCCCCCCAAACTGAAATCCTGGCGCCGCCACTGGTATCAGCACAAGCATAGTCAGTTTTAGCCTGGAGCGCTGTGGCTTATATTCGGTGCCTTGTAGCCCGAAGGTTGCGGGTTCGAATCCATCGAATCCATCTCAACGTCCTCAACTTGAGGGCGTTGAGATGGATGGGGGTCATGGCCGGATATGCGCCTTGGATCCGCCCCTACTGGGTTTGAAGCAGCATTAGAAAGCAGATTTTTGCATTGGTAACAAAATCAAAACAAATTTTTAAAGGTTCCACGACTACTCCGGTTTGCGTTTTCTGTAGGCCTCCAGACCATATATAATTATCAACCTTACCTTAGACCTTAGTCCTTCCCGTGCAGCTCTGCACATCGGGCAATGCAGTTTCTCCATTCCACTCTGTTCCTCGCCACTTCGACAGCATCGTTCCACGTCATCTCCAGACCCTGCAAATCCTCTCGAATAGTCTCCATGGCATCCAGTTCTTCCTTGGCCTCCCTCTACCACGTCTTCCCTCCGGAGTCCAGATTCCTGCTCGTTTTGCTCTCCTCTCTTGCCCCATTCTTGAGACATGCCCCATCCACTTCAGTCGCCTCTTTCTGATGTTAAACTCCATTTTTTCCTGTCAAAGCCAGGATTAAATCACATATAATCACTTCATAATTTAGAAGCGACTGGTGCGCGGTCACAGCACATAGAGGTATCCTATAGGCCTACTTGCCCTCTGGAAAATTTACACCTATTTTATAACTATAGGCTACTGCTCTTTAGGTTTTATCAAATTTCTTCGCGCTAAAACATTAATGAGACCCTGCAGTCAGAGGCGGATCCAGGATTTCTGGTTAGGGGGGGGCGTAAATAGGCTACTACCAATCCAATCCCGTAAATATATATATATATATATATATATATATATATATATTAGGGTGTGTCTAAAAATTAAAATTTCGATGTTAATAACGACCAATATATTTTTGTGTTCCACTTTCAGAAATATAGTTACCTGCCAAATTAGATTAAAATCGGAATAGATTTAGGACTTGCTCAAAGCACTGGAAGAATAGCCACTTAGGCGACATTGTGACACATTGTAATTTTCACAGATCCAAGCACATTTGAACACATAAACATCAGATATATGGCAAAATCCAAAGAAGTACTGTAAGTTGTCATAGTTTATTCCTCTTAGGACATTTGAAAAATCTGGTTTTACTTGACCATTGCAGAACAAATTATTTCTCCCCCTTATTTCTGACCAGGACTTTATTGAAGGACTGGATAAAAGTCACTCTGCCAGATCATTCGTCACTCTTAGGTGGGGGTCAGATATGATGACTGAAGTATGGATTCCCCTTTGGGCTTCATTGTTTCAGGTACATACAGATAGCACTTCACGTGAGACTAAGTTGCTGTTACAGAGAGTGACACTTCAAGTAAATGATTCCATACCTTTTCAAACATTTACTCTGACAGCTGACATTATGCGTGTAAAGCATCCTAGAAGTAGCTTGCTACTGACGATGCTATACAAATTGTCTGAATTACATTACATTACATTACATTACATTCAAAGTTGGTTGGTCGACATTATCCTCTCTATGCTCTGACGTTGCTTAATGGAAAATTGATAACTGAAAAGCCACAACTCGATCATGTAAATCATCCAACGCCCTCGGTGAAATGCACCTGGTTAACTGAACTTTATTCCCTTGGTAAAATTCATCTTTGGAAAACGACTATTAGATCTAATAGCTCTTGACTATAGACTTCCAATACTGGAGTCCCTGCAGAATCATGCAGTGAAACACTTTTCCAGAGCAATTTCAGATACATGATATCGATGGCAAGGTTCAAGAGGTCCTTTCCTAATTTCGCTTCCAGATTCATCCATATGCCGCCCTTACTCCACACTGTGTCAAAACAGATGGCCAGGATTTTGTCTTCCAATCTCCAGCTTCAGATCTCAGCCAACAAGAATCTGGCATAACAGTAGCTGTCACTGATTGGAGTCAGACGATGGCCAATAGTTTGGTAACATCCTTTTGAAATATAACATTAACATCTGGCATAATCTTGTCATTTAAGTGAAGAGTAAGGGGAAACTGACTCAGAAGAATCTCTGCTGCCAGGGCTGCAAGATCATCTCTCCCAAATAGAAAAGTACAATTGGTACTCTCTCCTATAGATTGTCATCCTGACTCTGATTCCTTGGTGTAGGCGTAAATTGAGTAGTAGCCTACCTTGCATCAGTGGCGTAGCCAAGAATTTCTTATGGAGGGTTTGAGATTTTTATGGCCTGACCGGATGCCCTTTCTGACTCCAAACCAACAGTGTTACAGTAAATAACAAAGGAATAAAGAAACAAAGAGAATAAAGTAAGAAAAACAATTGTTACTATAAAAATGTTTTGTTTTTCTTATTTAAGTGGATAAATAAATTTTTTTTTAAATTTCCTAAGCCTATGGGGGTTTTAACCCCCGAAACCCACCTTGGCTGCGCCACTGCCTTGCATGGGAACCTCTCCTTTGTGAAGACAGCGTCGCATAGTCGAAGTGATATCAGTATCAACTAAATCTCAGCCTTTTGTAATCAATTTTGCATTGCGCCTGCCATATGATACAAGAATGAAAAGCACCACTTCCCGCCATTTGCAGTACATGACCAGTGACAAAAATAACATCATCTCAGTTACGACTTGATCATGAATGTTTGTTTGTTGGGAACTAGTCACTGAGAAGAGTTCTATAGCATGCAGCTCGCATGTATTGAAATAGTAGATTGTAATGCTTGCAATGCAACCGAGTTCCTAACTTCAGTCCTCTTGAGCAAGGCCTAAATGTTCAGCTATCGAGATATAATTTCAGATACTCAGTTTACACATGATTTGGCACGATAATTTCATTTGGTCGTTAAAATATCTTTTATTTGAAAATTTCACATGTACCTTAAAAACACCCTAATATATATATATAGGAAATTAGATCACTCAAAACTATAATGAGCCTTTTTATAGAAAATGTTATGGAACTTTAAAAAATATATAGTTTCTCATATAAAACCACTGGTCTCCACTGAAGGTTAATAGTGGAACGATTATGAATCAGTTATCGGTTTTGATCATGCAACCCTTGATCCAAAAAGGAAATAATTAAGTGTCACATGCCAGTGGATTAAGCATTGTCATTTTCCTTGGATGCTTTCTGGCGTAGGGATTGATAATGTCATCAATGTCTAACTTGATGTCCTTGTGGACAAACAATAAAATGCATGAGTGCATTAAATCTGTCCTCGTTCATTGTACTTCGGAAACACGACTTCACAAATCGCAGACTAGAATTTGCTCGTTCAACACTGCAAGCCGTGACAGAAGTGAGCAGCAAAATGTGAATTATTGTGGTAGGCCTAATATTTGGATACATAATACGACAGGAGCGGCTGTCAGCGAGGGTGTCCGACAGGGTGCTTGGTGTGCATTGTTTAGTGCTGCTCTAACACTCGTCACCATTTCATATCCTTGGATCACGTCTCAAGATGACCCTTGTAAGTAGGTAAGAGAGCTCCGGTAAGAGAGCTCCATTCTGCCGGTCCAGCTACTTCAAACATCCTATTCCCAAATTGCAATTATATTAGTTTTTAGGTCAGTTTAGTTTGAGAACATTTGCTGCAGGTTTAGGGGGGGCGTACGCCGGCTCCGCCCCCTCTAAATCCGCGCCTGTCAGTGACGCACACAGTGAAACTTGAAAATTACAATTAGAAACCTATATGAGAGTCACTCATAATTCTCAATTTCCTGTTTGAAAATTTCAAGCTCTTGGTAAAAATTTAGCCATGACCATTATTTTTGCCGCTGCTGCATAGCCTACATGTCTGCGGGCGCCCTTGGATTGGCATGGTGGACTAAAAAAAGGGGCAAACCTCGCTGGGGGGAGGGTTAGGACTATAGTGGGAAACGTTATAACCAGTCAACATGCTAAAAAAATTCTTGACACACATCAGACACGTGACATGACAGATTCGGGATAATTTACTGCTTCAAAACGCAAACACAGACTCAATATGTCAGACTAAATATATATGTCAGACTCAATATGTTAGACTCAATATGAATAAAATTAATGAAGAAATAAAACAAATCCTAAAATAGTGAACCAATTTATCGAAATGACACAATAAGGCAAGAAAACAACCATTTTGTCAGCGGCCACTCAGAGTTTCAGTAGTAGTATGCCTAGCGGCAGTGGTAGGGGTAGCCTATACGTCTATAGTGGTAGTAGTAGATCTAGTAGTAGAATTGTAGTATTGCAAGAACAATTTATTTTTTTATGCCGTATAACCTAAATAAATGAAACATTTCCTGCCCGACGTAAACTTCTCAGCAATTTGCTAAAGAGTGTTGACGCCACTGACTAAACGACGAGCATTTTACAAACCGTCTTGATTCGGACGAAATTCCCTAATTGGTTCAGCTTATTTTTATAGGCTTAGATGTTTTATACACGCAGCTCACTATCCTCTTGTACAGTCTACAATTACTGTCAGTGGTTCAGTGACTGTCTAAGAAGACAGGGAAGAATAGCCCAGGCTGTCCAGCAGCAACTGCCGACCCGGCTAGTTGATCTTTCGGTGCGGACAGCAGAACTTCGAGCACTTCTGGCCGCAGGTCATCGGCGTCACAGTCGTCGCCTGCTGGACTCGAGCGAAGCTGACGAAGACCTGCTCGAGGGTCGTCTGACTGACCGAGTAATCGTCGATGTCGAAGTCTGTCTTGATCCGTTCCATCGTGCCGAAGATGATGGCCCACGTGGCCCCCACCGTGTGGATGTGGAAGTGGACGAGGCTCTCGTGCCGGTCCTTGAGCGTGCTGCCCGGAAACCTCTCCGTGAAGTACTCGATGAGTTTCCTGACCCTTTCGACGACCGCTGACTTGTCGCCCGTCGACCGGACCCGGACGATGACGGTGTAGCCGCGGCCGAACTTCGTCTTCAGGTGCTGTGTGCTGCCGAGACACTTGAAACGACCGTTGACCATGATCGCCAGACGGGTGCACAGCGCCTCACACTCTTCCATGCTGCAGTAGTACGGTATACCATTCGATGAAAGCAATCTTAGTAATGATGATGATGATGATGATGATGAGGATGATGATGATGATGATGATGATGGTGATGGTGGTGGTGGTGATGATGATGATGATGATGATGATGATAATAATAATAATAATAATAACAAAAAACAATATTAATAATGATAACAACAACAACAACAACAACAACAACAACAGCAACAGCAACAACAACAACAACAACGACAATAATAATAATAATAATAATAATAATAATAATAATAATAATAATAATAATAATAATAATAATAATAATAATAATAATAATAATAATAATAATAATAATAATAATAATAATAACAATAAATCCTGAGGGATCATTGATACCTCTGTTAAAAAATAAAAACAAAATAATAATAATTTCCTTTATTGAACAATCCGGATGACAGACCGCAACCGGTTACAGCGTATAGGCTATAGGCCTACAGTTATGCAATTGAAACAATTCACAAGAACACAGATCACACATCTTAACTATACTAACAGAATAGACGGCCTGCAATAATTATTATAGGCCACAAGGGCGCTAATAGCAGCCTACAAAGCACGTCTATCCTACGGGAACTTCGAGAATCGAACTCGAGTCCGCTGATCTCCATGAGAGTGGACTATCCAATGCGTTACCGGGCAAGCCTCCGAAGCAATTTTGCCCACTTTTGAAGGTACGCTATAATTATTTGAGCTAGATTGTCTGGGCTACAATGTGATATAGGCCTAATGACAAATTCAGCGCACATTTCTCTGGCGGAACACACCAGAATGGTGTTCTGGAACCTATAGTCTTAAAACAAGATCAGTATACAGCTCCACTTTCAAACGCAATAATCGCTTGTCTCATGATAATAAGGATTAGGCTTAGGCCTACATACTTGGTTACTCAGGTAGGCTAGCATTTTTCAGTGTTAGGGCTATTTATAGGCCTATAGTTGCTACCTGCAATTTTATAATGATGCCCTTTAGCTTTGAAGGAAACTATGCATTTACTATGTATACGAACCTATGTAAGGCAAAAAGCTAAAACAAATCATGATTGCTCATGCTATAATTATAACTATACGTAATTTATTTCTCGCTTGTATGAAATGCTACTTTTCACTGGCCTAGGCCTACATGTATATACTGAACTGGAAATATAATTTTTAAGAACCAATGCACGCATTCACTGCGTATTCATGTCTATACCTGTGAGAGGTGAGTACGAGTGTCCTGCCGCTGTCTCGTACCCTGGCCAGGGTGTTCCAGAGGAGTCGCCTGGCAGCTGGATCCATTCCAGTCGTAGGCTCATCCAGAAAGATGATCTTTGGATTGCCAGTCAACGCAACCGCTGTGCTCAGCTTACGACGGTTGCCTCCGCTATGATACACACCAACAACAACAACAGGAGAACATAGTATAAAGACACATGAGGTTATGGTAAGGCGCTATATAAATGTTCAAGTACATACAATGTCATACATGCATAGATTGAGTAACCTATTCACATATGACGAAAATAAATGTTTCAAATATTCACGAATATTAACGAATATTAAAACTGCCATCGAATATTATATTCGTAAAATATTATGTTCTTTCAAGATATTCTGTATTCTTAATACCTATTTTGTAATTTATGAAAATGTTTAACTTTTACTGAATGAATAATTATACAAAATTGAGTTAGCCTATCCTACGCATAGGCTTAGGCCTATATCAGTAAGTGACAATAACTTTAATAGATAATAGATTTAGTGTTAAAAACTTCAAGGTCTCTGCTGGGTCTTGCCATGTGGCCATGCGGCATTCATATCACATTCGATACTTAATCAACGTTAGTCACTTTGTCTGACTTCTGACCATCCTCCTCAACTGAAAAGTAGAACCGTCGTCCCTCGTAGCCAATAGTCTACGAGGCTCTGTCGAGAATGAAGTTCTCCTGGTTCTCTATATAATTATGCTTGTAAACTGCCGCATTGAAGAATCGAGATTTCTCTTTGTTTGACCCAGTCATCTATAGCAGCGGCGCCCGCAGGATTTTTTTTTTGTACGCACAGAAATTTTCGAAGAGGGCCGAACAGGGAAAATTTTTCGTTAGGTCGCCGAAAAAACTGATGACCTTTTTTTTTTTTTTTTAGTCATCAACCAAAAAATTTCCCAAAACATACCTTTTCTATCCGCCGAAAAAACTGATGACCTTTTTTTTTTTTTTTTTTTTTTTTTTAGTCATCAACCCAAAAATTTCCCAAAACATACCTTTTCTATCCGCCGAAAAAACTGATGACTTTTTTTTTTTTTTTTTTTTTTTTTAGTCATCAACCCAAAAATTTCCCAAAACATACCTTTTCTATCCGCCGAAAAAACTGATGACTTTTTTTTTTTTTTTTTTTTTTTTTTTTTAGTCATCAACCGAAATTTTTTCAAAAACATACCTTTTGGGTCATCGCGCTGTACGCACTTACCTATGTGCGTATGTCTGCGGGCGCCGCTGCTGTACGCACTTGCGTAAGTGCGTACGCCTGCGGGCGCCGCTGATCTATAGTACGGTCTTCCTTTAGATTTGCGTCTACACCACGAGGCTTTTAATATCACTATCCAATATCCATCCTCTCCAAACTTAAAGCAGTTCTTTTGGACGCACTGGAGTATAATTATACTCGATGGAGCGCCTATGAGTAGTTTCATTGAAGGGACGCGATACAAATTCCCGAATGCGTGCCGAGGGAACTTACACAGACATATCGCACCATAATAATAATATATAAAGACCGGTGGGTCTATAATACGCATAAACGAGCAGCCAGCAAATTAATGATAGGCGTTATAACGGTTATACCCATGGTTTACCCAGAGTGGCTGCATGGACGGTCATGGACGGCATCCAGGCACTTATTTTCAAATCTCTATGCCGTCCTGCCACTTATTTGATGCTGACAGGGGACAAGCTGATCACCTGAGCAGATGAGGAATGTCCAGACACTTCTTTTTTACACTGTAAGCACAGCACGGTATATACCTGAGATTTCCTGCTTCCTTGTGCTTGTGCTTGTCGAGCAGAACGAGCGTGATGAGGCTGCTGACGATGTCGTCGATGTTCTTCTCGAGGATGCCTCGCAGCCTCGCGTACATCCAGAGCGTTTCGATGACGGTCATCTGGTCGATGAGAGCGTCGAACTGCGGACAGTAGCCGAGCAGGTGGTGGGCCTTGCGGACGTCGCGACTGAGGTCGAAACCGTCGACGTAGCACTCGCCGGAAGTGATCAGCTCGTCGCCGGTCAGCATCTTGAAGGTCGTCGTCTTTCCCGCTCCGTTGATGCCCAGCAGACCGAAACACTCGCCCGGCTTGATGCCGATCGTCAGCCGGTCGACGGCCACGAAGTCGTTGCTGTAGATCTTCGTCATCTGAACGGGCGCAACATAAACGGGTAATTTTATTCAGGGCTGTTTTAAAGGCATTTTTAGAACTGCACCTGTAACCATTCTTTTCCTTCCCATCCTCCATGGTAAATTACTTCCAATCGGAGGACAACGACATTTTTGCTGGTTTTAACTGTACAGAAGTGCTTCTACAACTGCACAAATCCTTTTAGAACTGCGCATTTTGTGTACAACTGCATGATAAAAAAAGTCCTGCTTTTATTTTTCTCAGTTTCTAAGCATCGGGTCAAATGGATGGAGTGAGGTTCAACTTATTTAGACATGTTCAGCGCACTTGTGAGCTTCTTCAAATTCTCTGTCCTAACAGATTATAATATTAATTCGTGCATTAGGCAAATACGCTGCTCAGCATTGACCCACGTTCCCAATGTGTGTTTGCGCCGGTGGAAATGTTCATACTTACCTGCATACCCATTTACCTACATGTAACTCCCTAAGTCTCTGTCTGCTACCCTCCTACCTACCTGCACCACCAACTATTGCGTTGATGGGTGTAGTAGGTCAAAGCTTATCTGGATGAGAGGCACATGGTAGCCTACCTTTAAAGATCCACTAATATGAAGGGCGGACTTACAATCCAGGTAGAGTCAGAGAAAGACAGAGAAACAGACAGAGCCAGAGAAAGACAGACAGAGAGACAGACAGAGAGACAGAGTCAGAGATAGAGAGTCAGACACAGAGACATTGCTAGAGACACAGACGGTAGACAGAAACACAGACACACATGCAGACAGAGATAGAGAGACATACAGAGAAGTGGATGTCAATATAACCACCTGCTTCAGTATGAGGATATCTTCCTTGAACAGATCCGGAAGCGGTGTATCAAGGATCCTCTTCACCTCGGCCTTGACGTCGCTGTCCTGCCCCGGTTCGTCATCCATGTCCTCCCTGGACTCCACCGCGTCCGTCCTCATCCCCGTCGCAACCCTCCTCCGTGCCCGCGTCGCCTGATTGGACTCAGTGGCTAGCAGGACGAGGAAGAAGAAGACGAAGTGGCAGCTGAGAAAGATCAAGGACCGACCAATTCCCGGATATTCGATGCCAAGGTAGTTACTGTTCATCTTGGCGCACAGCTTACCACAGTTATCTGGATGAATAATTAGAAACAACGAACTACGTAGTAATGCAAGCCGGAGCTTCCTGCCATAGGATAGTAGACTGTAGATAAATGAAATATACAGAGAGCGCAACGAGGACGAAATGAATGCGTGCGAGTCATAGGCGGAGACCTGGGCCGAGAATTGGGGGAGGGGGGGGGGACGGAAAGACGCGAGATTTTCCGAAAAATTTCTGACGACCGGCGAAATCTCGAAAAAAAATTATTTTCGCCGCCAAAAAAGTTGAATGTCCTTTTTTTAAGTCTTGACGTTCAACGATTGTGGGGGACAAATGCATGGACCGTCCCCCCAACACTTCCATTGGGGGACCGTCCCCTCTGTCCCCCCCCCCTAGGTCTCCGCCCATGGTGCGAGTGGCTTGATCAATGCAGTTAAGCCTGTCTATCTTACCAAATAGTGAAAATCATTAAAATGAAAATCATCAAAATGAGCTCAGTAGCTTTTAGCCTACTTCTGGTTAATTAATGCTACGAAACCAAAGCCATGGGCGCCCGCACATAGGGGCAAGAGGGGCACTTGCCTCCCCTGGAAATTTGACACCAATTTTTCTAACAGGGCCTACTGCTTTTGGGTTTTCAGAAATTTCTTCACATTTTTTTCCAAATTATCTCTTCGCTCTATAAGGAAACTTTTCGTGTTAACATTGATACCTAGTTGAGTAAAGATATTGATATCTAAAATCAAGTAACCGTCATCTTGGAATTCAATTCTAATTCTAATTATTCTGGATAACCTCATAATGTGTTGAGTACAATGGACATAAAAATGGCAGAAATGCATTACATGTACGTGGCATCTTTAAAAATGTGTGGACCCTATAAGCTATTGAAATTAGAAGGCCTACTGACAGGTCTGATTTCTGATTTAGGCATCTTGAAATTAGTAGGCCTACTAATGAAGCACTATAAAATATAATTGTAAAGTAGGTCCAATATATATATATAAAAATATATATATATACATATATAGGTGTATATAGCCTATATAGTATATACGAACAAATTGACCACCACCATCATCATCATCATCATTATCATCATCGTCGTCGTCGTCATCATCATCATCATCATCATCACCTTGCTTTAGTTATCACCATGCATGAGCGACCGCCATATATCGTCATAGCTACATCAACGCCACCATATATGACGACATCCATCCTGACTGCTTTCCATCTGCATCGGGACAACCACGCATACACCACCACACTACCACCACCACTACTATCACCACTATCACTACTACCACCACCACTACCATCACCACTATCACTACTGCCACCACCACCACCACGGCGATCGCCGACACTTAAGCTAATGACGTGTGCGAATAATGCTGAGAGTCACCTTTGCAGCAGAGGTTAATGAGTTTAGTGTTTTTTGCCATTTCACACAATTTCCTCATATCCTCTGTGTCGCACAGGTCAAAGTTCATGTAGTTCTCGTACAGACTCTGTATTCCTCCGCTGAAGCAGTAGTTCGGCAGCGTTGCCAGGAAGATCCACTCGAGTACTTTGGCTGCGTCCATCGCCTGCACACCGGGCATCTTGCATATGTAGACGATCACCATGGCCATCGTATCTAACACCAACAGCAATTGCACCGACAAATAAAATATAACAAGCATGCTTAACCACACGTGACACCGGCATGAACGAACGCGCACAAGCCCATTAATAGGCTACGTAGGCTATAATTATAGTAAGATGCCATTTAATCTCTATTATTCTTTTGTTTCAATGTGTTCATTTTTGTCTACGATTAGGCTACTATTGTTTGACACTTCTTTGTATTGCTGTGATCAATAATTGATTTGATCTGATATGATTTAAACTTATGATTGCTACCGGGTATTGTAGAAGCCAAATCTACAGCAGTTGACAAAGGACGTCGTTTGGAGGAACGCGGGGGGGCAAATGTCCCTTGAATTTGTGGAGAAATCAACTATTTAGACCAATACACGTACATGTGTGTATGAAATAATGTATCTTCATTCGTCACTATAGAAGTCTAGGACCGCAGTAAATAAAAAATATTAAGAAATAAATGGCAAAAGAGAGAGAACATGATAGGCCCGATATAATTTAACCATAGAAAGATAAATAATCATCGCGACAGATCGCAAAGTACTTTAGAGTATGTTGTTATCGTGCCATAATAGTTATTATGACTCGTATAACTGAAGGTTAGATACGAATTTAATCACATTTTTATTATATTTCATGTTGCTCTTAACAGCTTATTCATAAGTAGGTTAACAGCGCACATGGCCTCGTAATTATTACATTTATAGCACTGGGAGCGCCTCTATATATTGGTGCGCACTGTGAGAGGAGCTATATAAATTTATAGATACAATAGAATACTTTGAGCTTTCCTTATATTTAGACCTATTTTTAAAATAAAGTTTTAAGTGATAGCGTAAACGTTTCGTCAGGCTATAATTACGAAATGACGTCAACGCAGGACCTGAACCTGAGGTCGCAGTTGCACCAATTTTAGTTGCACCAAACAATTCATTTGTTTTGCAATCATGTCTCAGAATCGACACAGCCGTCGTTTCAACAACACTCGTTTCGTATAGTTAACTCATTCACCTGACATTATGTTGATCACCGTGGCCCACACGTAACCCGAAGCAGGCTCCTGAAATGCGACCGACTCCAGATAGGTTACGGGTAGCATCGCCAAAGCGTAGAAGATCAGCAGCATAAATGCGTAACTGTCAAAGACAAAACATGCACGTAGAATAAACTTCGAAAGAACCAAGAACTGTTGTCGTTGAGAATCTATTTTTGTTTCAATCTGCGATTGAGCTGAAGTTGCCATCAGACAGAACATCAGCTGCAATTAATTATTAATCCAATTAATTGTATAAGTGGTGCGTGTATTGTAAGTGCGAGCACCTGTCATAGTACCCCTTCAATGTTTTTGCTCGGAGGCGCTCTCGACCACAACGCGGACACTGAATCAGAGTTTCTCGCCGCAGAGCGTGGACAATTTCGAATGAAGCTCTGCAGGGTCACTGCGCGGCTGCTTGAGGTGAATTCTAACCCGGCTCAAAGGCACCGACCTACGCCAACGCGCTCCTCATACCCAGGGCTTAAAGTGTGCCGGGACGGTCATGGACGGCGTCCAGGCACTTATTTCAAAATCTGAACGCCGTCCTGCCACTTATTGGCCAGCACAGCCTGGAAAGGTAAGGGGCGTCCATGCACTTCTTTTGGAAAAATAAGGGACGTCCCTGCAGGCACTTCTTTTCCACACTTTAAGCACTGCTCATACCCCTACACCACCTGCAAAGCAAAGCGAACCTTTTACGCACTTCAAACTCCTCAGTCATTGTGGTGTACAGTCAAACTTGCACGACTCTATGATCTTACACTTCATTCTACAGGACGCACTTCCCTACAAATCAATAGCGTCGCCCCCTCATTTATAGCCTATCTATCACGGCTTGGGACTAGCACTGCAGTGGCGGACTTCCAATTAGTAATGACATTGCGCTGCGTGCTTAGGCCCGCTTTATCAGTGACCAAAATTTCTGACGACCTTTTTTTTAGTCATCCGGTCGAAAATCATGGAAATATTTCAGTTTTGCATGTAACAAAAACCTGGAAGGCCTTTTTAGGGGGCTTAGCCCATAGCCCCCCTAGCGCCGCCACTGTACTTTATGCAAAAAGCCCTGGCAATGGCAGAGAACAACCAGTGGTGGAGTTCTACAAATCAATAGCGTTGCCCCCTCATTTATAGCCTAGCTATCACAGCGTGGGACTGGCACTGCAGTGGCGGACATCCAATTAGTAATGACATTGCGCTGCGTGCTTAGGCCTACTTTACGCAAAAAGCCCTGGCGTTCTCACGCATCAGAGAGAGGACTTACAAGAGATTCTTGTTTGTCGTGAATGCCTCTATGTTGAAGCTTTTGAAGACGCAGATGATGAGGATGGCTGGAACGACGTAGTTGGCCATGTCCCAGATGAACGTCGTGATCCAGTAGTTCATCGGTCGAATCCCGCTGACGTACTGCACGTGCCGCGATCGGACGCTCTGCTCTTTGATGGGGAAGATGATGAAGGTGCTGAGCAGGAAGGCAATGCCGAACGTCAGGCAGTAGGCGAACACAAACCCGGCCATGCGTTGGTTTATTATCTCCGAGCTTGCCTGGACGTTGTCGGAACGCGGTAGCGGGTAGTTAGAGGTCGAGATGCTGTAGTCGGGACCGACGTATTGCTTCAGTATCGTGGCGTCGATCATGGCCAGTGAAATCGCGATCGTATGGAAAGCCTCGTTGTTGAAGAGCCCGATCAACGTTTTGTTGTTCGGTTCGCTGGTATTGAACGAGCCGCCGACGACGTAATCGCGTCGATAATCCTCCATGTTTTTATTGGCCACGCCAAGCAGGTAGCTATCGATGTTCTCATCGCCGTCCAGCTTGTATATCTTCGGAGGGTCTTCAACGAACTGGGCGCACGTGTCCCTCAACTTCAAGGCCGTGGCGCGATCGACGGCGCCCGGTTCGACGGCAAGAGGTATCGTGACGGACCCGAAGTGGCTGAGGTTGAGCTGGAGTGGTAGTGGATCTCCGGCGGAGGGCATGAGCATCTGAATGATGCAGGCGATGATGAGGAATAGAATTGGAACGAAGAGCTGAACGCACGTGACCAGTCGATTGCGCCAGCTGTGAATTATTCGCTTGATGAGCATCGCCTTGTAATGGTAGAGCACCAGATGGACTCCGCTCACAGTTGTGAACATGTAGAGAACGTCTAATGAAATGAACACGAACACAATAATCATAATAGTACCATGGTACAAGTGATAACAATTAAAGCAATGTTGGTAGGCCTAGTAAATAATATTTTCTCCGTTCATCAACCAGTTCATCATCGTCTTTCTTGGTCTTCCTGGTGGTTTATTTCCATCCATTATTCCTCGAGTAGGCTGCTATCCTCAAGAGCGAGTCTCCCCTCAACGTGTCTGTCCAACATTTTATCGTGTGTAGGCCTATAGCTCTAATAATTAACAATAGTATGCAGGCCTAATGCCAAACATGCATGCATGATCTGACAATTATAATAGATTGGAACAGATAATTTTAATCAATGATTGAGCAGTAGGTTAATTTATGAACTCATGATAACATAGAGCTGTTCAATAGTGTAGTGATTTCAAAAATTGAAGTTTTAAAGGTAACTGAAACCAACCTTCTTGCGAGTCGCTGCTTGAGTCGCTGCTTTCAAAACCTGTGAAGAAAATACCGACATTAGCATCTTTTTACGTAACCCAACATTCAAACCTTTTCTGCCGTTATCTACCTGCAAACGAAATAAACTGTAGTATGTTTTTGCAAGCCTTCTGTGTGAGCTTCAAGCACTTTAAAGCATGGGTAGGCCTGCTTGTTATAGCGCCCTTCAACAGTCCACTCAGAGGTCTAACCGACTACAGCGCGGTCACTGAATCGGAGCATACGCCGAAGCGCATGAGCAATTGCAAGTGAAGGACTTGCTCAGAGCCCAACGCGGTGGCTTAAGGTGGATTCGAACCCGCAACCTTCTGCCAGTGCCAGTCCCAAGCATGGATAAAGGAGGAGGGCGACGCTAATGGTCTTCGTTATCACACAGTGTCGTTAAAAAACAACTATCCAGCTATTAGTTCAGCGCATAATTGGAGAAAGGAGCTAAGCGCTTGGCGGCTGTCAAGGCCGTAGCTAGGGGGATGTTTTGGGTGTTTGAACACCCCCCGAAATGAAATAATGTAAAACTGAAATAATGCATTTACTAACACGTGATGTAACAACTGTGTTTCAATATTCAATGTATTGATATGATGAATCAATAGGCTACATTGAATTTTGAAACACAGTTATTTAGTATAACAAAATATGAATTTTAAAATGTTTCATTTATGTGACAATGTATTCGAAAACTGATAAATATGCATAAATATGTTTTGTTGTTGTAGCTGTTGTTGTTGTTAATATTGAATGGTATGCCAGCATGATTGTGTTGGAATATTGTTTATCATCTTTGCTCTTGCTAAAGCAAAATATTATCTCATATTAACCTGTTTAAGAATTTCTTTTACTGAAATGTAGAAGTTATGAATAAAATTTGTATTAAGAATAGTAATCTAGAAAAGTTTGTGACATTTCTTGCATGTGACAATTACTGCAGAGTATTAAAGAATGTGCCCAAGCAATTTAACATAACGTGTAAGCTTATAATTGCTGTTGTTAACTGTTAACCATTTTGCTGTTAAGCAATGAACACTAATGACAATGAACAATAATTTTATGTTAAGGCTAAGGCAAAGAACAATGTTATTATTATGACAACGTTATATGGTGTATATTTGACGCCATGAATTCATTGTTACCGCACTGTATGAGCTGTAAATTGTCGTCAACGACCTTTGATGTCAAACGACGACGTTAAACTTTGGTTAAATAAATAAAACATGATGTAAGAACCCTATAGTGTGTACGGTAGGCTAATGTAGTAGTCAAAAATCGCGGAAAATATTGGGTTTTTGCACTGCCGTGAACGTAGGCTACTACGTGCGAAAAAAGGTTAGAAAGACAGGCGATGACTAAAAAGGTCGTCAGCAATTTAAACGACTGAAACAGGTCGTCAGGAAATTTCGCCCAAAAGAAAAAGTCGGGAAAACACTCCCGAAATAAAATCCTGGCTATATACGGCCTTGGCGGCTGTATTGTATATATGCGGTGTATATTTTAATTTCATCGATTACATGCATTAATAATTGCTGGTACTTCTGTGGCGCCACAGACCAAAGACCAGCGCCTCTTGAGTTCCCTCAATGGAATGTCAGTTGTTGATGGACAAGGATAATAATTGACACAGCGACCCTTCAAAAAGCTCACTCAGAGGCACTCCCTGTCCAACTATACGGTGATACAAGAAAGTTTTAAGTAACCATATAATTATTCATTCGGACAGTTTATTATGTAGAGTCTATATAATGTAGCAGGCGCAATGATGCATCTCCAACGGGAGACCATTCCAGACAGACGGACTTTGTGTTTGAACTTACTCGTTCTACTATGTTCCGTCTCGTCTTCCGGAACTCCTTTCAGCCAGCTGCTCTTCCTGCGCCGCGCCTCCTTCTTCGACTGTCTGGAGTGCTTCGGTGCTGGCACGAACTTCATCTCCGGATTGGAAACCTCTCGTCGCATATCGCTCGTCTCCGCCTGCTGCTTGGCCAGCTGCAGTTGCTGGTTCTTGCCCTCTTCCAGAGCGGCCGTGACAACTTCTGGCTGGACGCCTGTTGGTACCTGGAATTCCCAGGACTGCGTTGACGTACTCGAAGTCGTCATGGTTCGCGCGTCCGATCTGACTTCGGCGACCGGGACTTTCGTCTGGCGAACGGGGTCTACCAGTTGGGTGTCCGACAAGACGTTCAGTTCCGTGTCGGATGTGGCGCCCGACGCAAACGAAGCCGTGTCCATGTTGTCGGGTAACGGTGCCAGCTTAGGCTTCGCTTGGCCTCTGAACTCGAAGGCTTCGTGCTTCGCCGAACCGGACTCCTTGAGACTGGCCAGCTTCATCGAGAGGTAGTTGAGCAGTACAGGGTTCGACGACTGGTTGGGCATGGAAGCCAGCGCAGACTTCGGCGGCGCTCGGTCCACGTTCAGCCCCGTGGCGCTGGCCGGTCGCCCCTGCATGACGTGTGCGCTTCCCAGCGTTGAGTC